>JAUPFZ010000029.1:10365034-10597534 GCA_036937285.1 Euphydryas editha | reverse complement strand
ACCTAACCTAACCTAACCTAACCTAACCTAACCTAACCTAACCTAACCTAACCTAACCTAACCTAACCTAACCTAACCTAACCTAACCTAACCTAACCTAACCTAACCTAACCTAACCTAACCTAACCTAACCTAACCTAACCTAACCTAACCTAACCTAACCTAACCTAACCTAACCTAACCTAACCTAACCTAACCTAACCTAACCTAACCTAACCTAACCTAACCTAACCTAACCTAACCTAACCTAACCTAACCTAACCTAACCTAACCTAACCTAACCTAACCTAACCTAACCTAACCTAACCTAACCTAACCTAACCTAACCTAACCTAACCTAACCTAACCTAACCTAACCTAACCTAACCTAACCTAACCTAACCTAACCTAACCTAACCTAACCTAACCTAACCTAACCTAACCTAACCTAACCTAACCTAACCTAACCTAACCTAACCTAACCTAACCTAACCTAACCTAACCTAACCTAACCTAACCTAACCTAACCTAACCTAACCTAACCTAACCTAACCTAACCTAACCTAACCTAACCTAACCTAACCTAACCTAACCTAACCTAACCTAACCTAACCTAACCTAACCTAACCTAACCTAACCTAACCTAACCTAACCTAACCTAACCTAACCTAACCTAACCTAACCTAACCTAACCTAACCTAACCTAACCTAACCTAACCTAACCTAACCTAACCTAACCTAACCTAACCTAACCTAACCTAACCTAACCTAACCTAACCTAACCTAACCTAACCTAACCTAACCTAACCTAACCTAACCTAACCTAACCTAACCTAACCTAACCTAACCTAACCTAACCTAACCTAACCTAACCTAACCTAACCTAACCTAACCTAACCTAACCTAACCTAACCTAACCTAACCTAACCTAACCTAACCTAACCTAACCTAACCTAACCTAACCTAACCTAACCTAACCTAACCTAACCTAACCTAACCTAACCTAACCTAACCTAACCTAACCTAACCTAACCTAACCTAACCTAACCTAACCTAACCTAACCTAACCTAACCTAACCTAACCTAACCTAACCTAACCTAACCTAACCTAACCTAACCTAACCTAACCTAACCTAACCTAACCTAACCTAACCTAACCTAACCTAACCTAACCTAACCTAACCTAACCTAACCTAACCTAACCTAACCTAACCTAACCTAACCTAACCTAACCTAACCTAACCTAACCTAACCTAACCTAACCTAACCTAACCTAACCTAACCTAACCTAACCTAACCTAACCTAACCTAACCTAACCTAACCTAACCTAACCTAACCTAACCTAACCTAACCTAACCTAACCTAACCTAACCTAACCTAACCTAACCTAACCTAACCTAACCTAACCTAACCTAACCTAACCTAACCTAACCTAACCTAACCTAACCTAACCTAACCTAACCTAACCTAACCTAACCTAACCTAACCTACCTACCTACCTACCTACCTACCTACCTACCTACCTACCTACCTACCTACCTACCTACCTACCTACCTACCTACCTACCTACCTACCTACCTACCTACCTACCTACCTACCTACCTACCTACCTACCTACCTACCTACCTACCTACCTACCTACCTACCTACCTACCTACCTACCTACCTACCTACCTACCTACCTACCTACCTACCTACCTACCTACCTACCTACCTACCTACCTACCTACCTACCTACCTACCTACCTACCTACCTACCTACCTACCTACCTACCTACCTACCTACCTACCTACCTACCTACCTACCTACCTACCTACCTACCTACCTACCTACCTACCTACCTACCTACCTACCTACCTACCTACCTACCTACCTACCTACCTACCTACCTACCTACCTACCTACCTACCTACCTACCTACCTACCTACCTACCTACCTACCTACCTACCTACCTACCTACCTACCTACCTACCTACCTACCTACCTACCTACCTACCTACCTACCTACCTACCTACCTACCTACCTACCTACCTACCTACCTACCTACCTACCTACCTACCTACCTACCTACCTACCTACCTACCTACCTACCTACCTACCTACCTACCTACCTACCTACCTACCTACCTACCTACCTACCTACCTACCTACCTACCTACCTACCTACCTACCTACCTACCTACCTACCTACCTACCTACCTACCTACCTACCTACCTACCTACCTACCTACCTACCTACCTACCTACCTACCTACCTACCTACCTACCTACCTACCTACCTACCTACCTACCTACCTACCTACCTACCTACCTACCTACCTACCTACCTACCTACCTACCTACCTACCTACCTACCTACCTACCTACCTACCTACCTACCTACCTACCTACCTACCTACCTACCTACCTACCTACCTACCTACCTACCTACCTACCTACCTACCTACCTACCTACCTACCTACCTACCTACCTACCTACCTACCTACCTACCTACCTACCTACCTACCTACCTACCTACCTACCTACCTACCTACCTACCTACCTACCTACCGTCACTTTACTTTATGTATGAGCGAAGTTATAGCTATAGCGCGATTTATGTAGACTGTAACGCCACCTCTTGATAATAATGTAAACTAATACACATTAAACGTGTCCGTGATGTTCTGGAACACTCCCTTGGAACGAACTTCTTCCTTTCGTAGTACCTATATTATTATTGATAAACGTGTTATAATGGAATGCTGTCAAACAAATTTATCAAAAAAAAAAAAAAAAAAAAAAAAAAAAAAAAAATTGGAAGCTTTAACATTAACATGAATAGAAAATTTATTATAGTTTATAGATATGTATTTATATATTTGTATTTAAATAATAATTTATTTCTATTTAAATAATAATTTACGTAATTTATACTTTATAACATACTAGCTGCTGCCCGCAACGTCATCTGCGTGAACGCTATACAGCACCAAAAATACCTACGATTATAATAACATTCATTTATTAACATTCATATATAAATAAATAAATAAATAAATAAATAAATAAATAAATAAATATTAACCAACAATCACACCACGTTAACCTAGCCCCGTGTTAAGTTCGTAAGAACTTGTGTTACAGGTACTAGGAACGGAAATAAATTTAATAAATTTATATAAATACATATATACATAAATACACATCCATGACCCGGTGCAGACATCTATATTCGTCATACAAATTATCTGCACCTGGCGGGATTCGAACCCGCGACCGCTGCGTAAAGTGCCAGTTGCCTGACCACTCGACCAGCCGGTCGTCATAACAACATATATATTAACATTTATTATTTTTTTTCCTTTTAAAATAACATTCATTTAAGCGTTTCTTCTTTTCATTTCATATCTACAGAAAGTGCAGTAACAGAGGAAGACTGTCTTTTGTAAAAATGACCTTCAATAAGTGCTTATTTTCAGTCTGCTTTGAATAAATTACTTTATGGTGATTCCGCTGAATTAAGTCATAAGTTGTGACTGAAGCAGATGGAGAAAATAATGAATAAGGAATACAGAATAGGGTAAAAATACATACTTATAGGACTTCTCGATAAACAACATTAGTGGTTTGGCTCTCCGCAGCCAAAATGTAAAAAGAGTCAGGACTGGTGACGCGGGAGCAAGCGACGTACAGCTGCCCGTGTGAGAAGCAGCTCGTCCTGAGGTCGACAAAGCTACCCTCGCCGACCCCAGGACCCGTAAGAATTTTCTCCTCAATGGTGTGTCTGTGGAGCGAGATGACTTTAGGGCGGGTCCCGTTACACAACTTCGGAGGAAATAGGTTCCGAAGAAGCATAAGCATTTCTTATCTGTATGATATATATGGCATGCTTAATTTTCCTATTTCTTCGTTATTTAGCTCAAATTGCTTACAGCAATAACGTGCCGTTTTCGAGTTTAAATTTTGATATACATCTATGCAGTTCTTTTTGAGTTCTGTTTGTTATTACATACAGACAAACTCGATGAATTTTATAAGACACAGATGAAGCAGCTTAAAACTTATATAAACACATTTTTACACGCTTCTTATTAGCTTCACCTGTATGTTCGTATGTTTGTAAACGACTCCTTTGGACTTCATTTTGACCCACTTCCTACGTTCAGATTTCATTGAAACTTGGTAGCCTTATCGAGGACCGATGACAATGCAATAATTTAAACAGTAAGTCCTGTTATCCTTATCAGGGTCTTCAGGATTAGCGATTTGTTTTTCATTACTCGATCACCTATTTCTCGAATATGCTACCGAATTCAGGATATCGGTCCTGCAACAGTACATTGGTCGGTACATTGCAATAATTTAAATAGTAAGTCCTGTTAGCCATACCAAGATCTGAAGATGGTGAATGGTAACCAGGGTCTGATTATGGAGCTGGAAAGTGGTCACAGGAATTCTGTAATGCAACGACGCAATCTCATCGAGTTTCGGCTCGTTTGATTCGTCTTGACGGGTACTTTGTTTTTAGATGGTTAGCAGGGTCTGATCTGATGATGGAGCTGGAAGGTGGCCATAGGAACTTCGCAATGAAACGACATAACCTCATCGAGTTTCGGTTCGTTTGATTCGTCTTGACGAGTACTTTGTTTTTAGATGGTTAACAGGGTCTGGTCTAATGATGGAGCTGGAAAGTGACCATAGGAATTTTGCAATAAAACGACATAATCTCATTGAGTTTCAGCTCGTTTGATTCGTCTTGACGAGTACTTTGTTTTTAGATAGTTAGCAGGGTCTGATCTGATGATAAAGCTGAAAGGTGACAATAGGAACTTTGCAATGAAAAGAGTAGTTTGTTTTTTAATGATAACCTGGGCCTGATGATGGAACACAAACCGCTAATCCTGAAGGGTTTGCGGTTTGTTTTTCATTACCCGATCACCTATTTCTCGCATAAGTTACCGACTTCGGACGCTGTTTCGAGGATTATTAAAAAAAAAATTGAAAACAAAAACATAATAGTTTAAGAAAAAATTTAAAAAAACCAACACTTTTATAGAAACTTTAACTAAAAAATAAAAAAATAAATAATAGTTTAAAAAAAAAAAAAAAAAACACGCTTTTGTAATTAAACCAAACTAAAAAGTAGAAAATATTTTTTTAATAATTCAAATTAAGGATAGAGTGATAAATAAAAGAAATTATTTTAATGTTAAAAAGTGTAGGGTGCCTGATATTAACATTCCATTGATAGGGTCGTATGAGGCAAGTGTGCGTTATAGGTAAGCTTAAGCAAATCCATCTATTTCAGTCCAAAGTGAATGGGGTTGCGCACACCCACAGCTTTTTAGTTTTTTTTAACTATTATTTATTGGAGTTTACTCCTTAAGAATCGATTTTCATATATAAGGCGCCCGGTATGAGAAAAATATGAGAGGTAAAATCTACTTATGAATGACCTCGTTACTTTTTCGGTGCACGCGCACCTATGGTGCGGTGCGAAAGTAATGTTGCTCTAATTAATATTGAAAAATAATATTTAAAAAATAAATGATAATTGTCAGATAATAATAATTACATAATTTATCAACATTCCTAATGAAATATTTGTGCACATCTGAAATTGACTATTGTGAAAAGTTTAATGTAAAATATTTCGCCGATTAGTTATAATAAATGTATATAAAATGAATAAATATATATTTATATATGTATATTATTTTCATTAATTTGTTAATACCCTTTCATATGGTATTAATCTTATTTTCAGTTGGATAAACTCTTTTTGCGTATGTTTAGACAATCGTACTTAAGGAGTAAACTCCAGTCGTGCGTCGGAGCTGACACACACAATTTTTTAATTGTCTTGCTTATCTCTGAAACGAATTAACGATACAATTACGATTTTAAGAAGAATATGCACAACTCCATCTATGACTTTTAAAAACAACTATTGACTTCGCCAACATGATCAAATTTAAATTATTTATATCCAAAAAGGGTTTACACATGTAATTCGACTTGATGTTTTTGAAATCTCATAGATGGCGCTACTTTAAAATTGTCTTGATACTACTTATATTCATTTCTTATATTACATTCATTCTTACATTCATTATGTTTATCAGCCTAAGTTACTTATATTTCGTGATTTTTGTAGTGTGAAGATAGCTTATAGCATGGTTATTAACATAATAACAACATTCAAATATGCGTCGTTAGATTAGACGTTGTTACAGAATGCGTTGCAGAAATAAGGGTTCACTGCTCGTTCCCCGTAGGTGATAGCGCGATAATATGTAGCCTATATGTTGACCCGACTTCTTAATTATATTCGTGTCAAATTTGAAGTAAATCAATGCAGTACTTTTTGAGTTTATCCCGGACATACATACTGACAAACAGACAAAAATTCTATAAACTATTTTTTTAGCTTCGGTATCGATTGTAGATCACACCCCATTTTTTTTTTTTTTTTTTTTTTTATCGCAGGGGAATCCATTTACGGATGATATCCAGGACGCCCGGGTCAGCAGTCCTAGACCTATGTCGGACTCGGCACTTTGGGAGTGCAATACCGTACTAAATCCCTGCGGGAGCCTTCAGCCGCTTTAATTGGAGGGTCCCGGATCTGCAGGCAACAGGATCCCTCCAGCGACAGGCTGGCCTCGGCGAAAAGGCCAGACTTCTCCTCCATGGGGACTGTCCGGCTCACCTCTGAACAGTCCCAACGACGCCGTATCTAGCAGGACCGGGTTCCCATCCCGGCCCGACACGGGCACAGGGGCGTTACTGGAGGCGCATTAAGTAGCGCCTCCTACGCACCCCCATTCGTCGCCCGCGGATGGAGGCCACGTCGGCGGCCTCCTCTCTCCTCCGCTCGTCGGCCTCCTTCTGGGACATTACTGTCTCGCAGAAGGAGACCATCGCCTTCCAGGACTCGTCGTCGCCGAGCATCGCGGTGATAATGCTCGGGAGCGACAAGTCCCCTCCGAGGACCGACGTCAGACCTTGACGCAGCGCCGCCCATCTCGGGCACACCTCGAGGGTGTGCTGGGCAGAGTCCACCGCCGCGCCACAATCGTGACATTCAGTCGTCGGCTCCCTCTGGGCCGTCCGGCACAGGTAGTCACCAAAGCAACCGTGCCCGGTGAGAACCTGCGTCAGACGGAAGGTGAGGGGCTTGCGTTTTCGACGCATCCACCGCTCAAGGACCGGGCGAATGGCAGCCGTTACGCGTGTGCCATACGGCTGCTCCACCAGGTCCTCCCCCCACCTTCGCATTAGCGCTTCCTGCCCTATCCGACGCACACGTAGGATCCCGTCCAACGTGGGGTTCTCACCAAGAGCCCTCCTACCCGAGACATATGAGTAGGTCTCGGCAAGAACCTCCGCCACGAGCTCCCACGGGGGGTCGCCGGCTAGAGCAGTAGCTGCAGCCCACGATATCGTACGGTACCCCCGAATCACCCTCACCGCGATTGTTCGCTGCGCAGCGCGCAGCGCCGCCTTATTTTTCGCGGTGAGGCGATCCGCCCAAACCGGGGCACCGTACGTCGCCATACTCCGGCAGACTCCGGAGTACAGCTGCCTGCAGGCGGCGCTGGGTCCTCCGAGGTTCGGGAGGAGTCTGCCCAGCGCACTCGCCGCCTTCACGACCTTCGGTCCCACCATAGCGAAATGTGGGCCGAAGGTCCACCCTCCGTCCAGGATGAGCCCGAGATATTTCATTTTGGGGCTCATCCTGACTCTCCCCTCTCCGATCTGAAGGGTAGCCCCCGGTGGAGGTCCCTTGCGGCCGGTCCCACGGAAAAGCAGGGCTTCGGTCTTGTCAATCCTGTAGATCACACCCCAAGTAATGTTTAAAAAAAAAAAAAAAAAAAAAAAAAAAAAAAAAAAAAAAAAAAAAAAAAAAAAAAAAAAAATTAATATACAGTTTTGACTTTCTTACCATTTTATTATATGTATGTATAGATTATTATATTGGATATAAATATAGAATGTGTTATAAATATTACAGATTGGATATAAATATTACAGAATGTGTTATACTTCCTTCGCCCATAACCATATTGGTAATTATAGATCTTTTTTTACCCGACTGCGACAGAAGGAGGGTTATGTTTTTCGAGTGTATGTATGTATGTATGTATGTATGTATGTATGTCCATTTCTTTGGCACGCCCTACAGCCCAAACGGCTGGATGGTTTTTGACATATGAGATGTCGTTGGATTTGTCTAAATTGTAGTAGTGACATAGGCTATATAAATTCTTAAAATGGCGCCCGCAAATGGCGGAATGAGGGGGGGGGGGGGGAGTTGAATTTTTTTTTCTTACTGTAGCAATATGGGTATCAAATGAAAGCTAGTAAATTGTTTTATTCTTTTTAGTTTATAATAAGAGTATTTTACGCAGTCGGGTTTTTTGATTTTTTAAATTAAGCATACTTGTTTTTGGGTTTTTGCGATGCTTTAACTGTTTTTCGTGTATGCAACGATGTGCAAGATATCGTAAGTCCTGTAATTGGAAAGCTAAGTCGTCGTTATATGTATTATTGTTACTTTAGGAATAAGTTTTCCACGCTGAAATGTGCAAAATACAACAACAATGTATATGTATAATCAAATAAAAGATTTTTTTTTTAATTAAATAATAAACTTACGCCGAGTTGCACGAAACAAATTTTAAATTTAAGTGTTTATTAAACTAATTTAATCACAAGAATCGTGATTATTTGTTGCACGAAACCTACATCTGATTAAGTTAACAAAAAAATTTAGTTTAATTAAAGACCTATCTAACGGATGATTAATTCCAACAGCTTTAAATTAATAATGAGATCAACTAATTTTAAGATAAAAAAAAAAAAAAAAAAAAAAAAAAAAAATTTTAAGATTAATTGCAACTTAACTAACGGAAAGTTAGCGACGGTTTCGTGCAACTCGCCGTTAAGCTTTTAGAATATTACTACAAATCTAGTTTCAATGAATAAAGGATACTTTAATATATTCATTTTCTGTACACGTCAAAGCACGTACCTGGGCACGGCTTCATATAAAAATGGTCATTGTCCTTTATCGGATATACTATAACTAATCAATACTATTATGCAGCCGTAAGTATCTTTCTTTTTGAGGACAAAACACTACCACAACAAATTAACACTATTCGTTACCAAACAAATGGTTCGGTACCACTTTTTAGGCTTCTGTAGCCAAATGGCAAAAAAACGAAACCCTTATAGATTCGTCATGTCCGTCCGTAAATCACAGACACTTTTTCCGAAACTATAAGAACTATGTTGTTGAAACTTTATAAGTAGATGTATCCTGTGAACTGCATTAAGATTTTCACACAAAAAATAGAAAAAAAAAAACAATAAATTTTGGGGATTCCCTATACTTAGAACTGAAACTCAAAAAAAAAAAAAACATTTTCATTAAACCCATACGTGTGAGGTGCCTATGGATAGGTCTTTAAAAATGATATTGAGGTTTCTAATATCATTTTTTTCTAAACAGAATAGTTTGCGCGAGAGACACTTCCAAAGTGGTAAAATGTGTCTCCCAACTGTAACTTCTAAAATAAAAAAAAATAAAGAATGATAAAACGTCAACGTCATAAATCGTAAACCGCAATTTACCTTTCATTCAATCAACTCAAATATAAAACAAAGAACTAGAACAACGTTTATATGATGTTACTTGCTGCTACGGAACCTTCCTCATCCTTGCAGCATGCATCCTTTACATTTATTGTTATCAGCTACTTAATAAGCGAAACACGTTGTTTGTTTTTGCGAGTTTTTGACAGAGTCATACTGTCGTACTATATAGTCGGGGGATCGAAAAATCGTCGAAATTGTCTCACGTAATTAAGGGCATCCCTTAGTGTGAGACTATATTATATTTTAATTATGATACAATATAATATTTACCCGACTGCGACAGAAGGAGGGTTATGTTTTTCGAGTGTATGTATGTATGTCCATTTCTTTGGCACGCCCTACAGCCCAAACGGCTGGACGGTTTTTGACATATGTCGTGTCGTTGGATTTGTCTAAATTGTAGTAGTGACATAGGCTATATAAATTTTCAAAATGGCTCCCGCAAATGGCGGAATGAGGGGGGGGGGAGTTGAATTTTTGGAGTTTACTCCTTAAGAATCGATTTTCATATATAAGGCGCCCGGTATGAGAAAAATATGAGAGGTAAAATCTACTGATGAATGACCTCGTTACTTTTTCGGTGCGCGCGCACCTATGGTGCGGTGCGAAAGTAATGTTGCTCTAATTAATATTGAAAAATAATATTTAAAAAATAAATGATAATTGTCAGATAATAATAATTACATAATTTATCAACATTCCTAATGAAATATTTGTGCACATCTGAAATTGACTATTGTGAAAAGTTTAATGTAAAATATTTCGCCGATTAGTTATAATAAATGTATATAAAATGAATAAATATATATTTATATATGTATATTATTTTCATTAATTTGTTAATTTACCCTTTCATATGGTATTAATCTTATTTTCAGTTGGATAAACTCTTTTTGCGTATGTTTAGACAATCGTACTTAAGGAGTAAACTCCAGTCGTGCGTCGGAGCTGACACACACAATTTTTATTTCTTACTGTAGCAATATGGGTATCAAATGAAAGCTAGTAAATTGTTTTATTCTTTTTAGTATATAATAAGAGTATCTTACGCAGTCGGGTTTTTTGATTTTTTTAATTAAGCATACTTGTTATTTATAATGTCTTACTCACATATTGATTTTTGTGAATACATTATTTACAAATTATGTAACAATTTTCCAAATATTAAATAAAAAGCTTTTTATTGTAACTAACTTTACAAATAATTCAAATGAGATTTTTGTTTAAAAATATTAATCGTTTTAATGACAATATCTATTAATTAAAAACAAACTTCAGATTGTAATAATTGTGATTAGTACCATCTTCTGTTAAAATGTACTCCTTGCATATCAAATATTTCTTACGATTTCGGGAAGTCTCGTCGTACTCCTCACATTCATTGTTGACTTCGACTTTATCGACTAAATCGTTATTAGAATTTACAGAATCATACATTTTCATATCAGAATCATTGGCTTTCACATCCCCTCCAGAAGGTGACTCTTTGTTTTGATTTTCATTACTGTTTGTCATTATTTTAAATAGTATACCCATTTTATTCGTACCTACATTGGTATGAGAAATATTAGAATCTAGATTAGCATTGTCAGTGCCAGCTTTTTCATAGTTCTCTAAAACAATTTCTTTTGAACTTTCAATTGATTTCAAAATTTCATTATCATCATCTTGAAATGAATTCAAATGAACATCATATTTCGTCATTGGCTGTTGAACTTCTGCATTGGTAGTTAGATCGTTTGAAGGATCTTGTTTAATTTCAACTGTTTCTGTGTCTTCTAATTTGTTTTCTGCAATCGGACTAACTTTAGTGCTGATATAAGTATTGTCTTTAAGTATGTAATCATTTTCAGCATCTCTTGGAGATTCTAAATTACTATTTTTATCATATCCATCATTTTCTTTTAAATTCAGAGCAAGAATAACTGCAATAGGAACGTCTTTCTTCTCTTGCTTTGGAATAGAATTATCCCTATCCCATTTTTTATTATCTTTGAAGGGTACTTTTTGTAGTAATCTTCTTAGTTTTATAATTGGATTCTCATTAATTTCACTCGATTCTTGAATGAGCTGATGGTCGGCGACATTTGGTATTATAAAATCATGATTCAGTTCCAATTCCTGATCTCTAAAGATGGTGCTGTAGCAGCTGCTTGAAGCCAGCAGGAGCAGTGGAGCTAAAGCTGAAACAAAAACTATAAGTTATCATCGTTCATTAACTTTATTCGATCACTAAGCGAACCGAATACATATAACCGAACCATACGGTTTTACCCATATTATGTTATTGCTCTACTTTTATTTGTAGAAACGTAGAAAAACAGTATTAATAGAAAAATATTGATAATTTAGTAGATGGTGGAGCGTTTTAACTGATCAGTTGGCGTAGTTGGTAGTAACCCTGCTTTTCGTAGGATTAACCAAAATATTGTCTTAAGCGCCATGAAAAAAGTATTACTTTTGCATTTTCGCTTTACGCGGTCGTTATAATTTTTAAACTATATTACGAGTACATTATGTCCAAATTACACAAAATCTTTATAAATTGTAGCCTATGTGTTATTCTGATGTATAAGTTACTGTAAAGTTTCATCTAAATCCGTACAGTACATAGTTTTTGCGTGAAAGAGTAAAACATCTAGACAAACTTTTGCATTTATAATACTAGATTCCACCCATGGCTTCGCCCGCGTTGATGTACAAAAATAAATATGCATATTAGTTAGCTGTTACCTACACTGTTACTTACACAGGTATTAAGTTGCCTACCTTAGGAGAAAAAAAAATAGATAGCAGATAGCTAGAAACAATAATTTCGGAGTGCACAATACGATAAACATTGATATTTAATAAAATATGGATATGTTGTGCATGCGATATATCGAATCATCTAGTATCGATATATTTTGATTCGATATATGTATATCGATTAGTATCGATACAACAATACAATATATTATATTGAAAAAAATCGATATTTTTTTACATGTACACACCTACTAGGGGTGTGCGATTATTATCGATAAGTGTTATTCGATAATTTTGATCCGATAATTATCGATAATTTTTCATTCGATTAATATCGATAACTATCGATAATTTAACATCCGATAATTATCAATATTTTTTTTGGATCCGATAATTATCCATAAGTATTTTGTGATCTGATAAATATCGATAATTGTAATTCGATAAGTATGGGTATAATATTATGTCGGCTGATAATTATCGAGTTAAAAGTTTGGCAGAGAGAAGGGCGACCTTTTTTTTAGGTATTTGGATAGAGTAAAGAGGTAAATGTTGATTGTAGATGGCGGATGAGTTTTTTTTAGGAATTCGGATAGGCTACGGAGGTAAATAGGGACACTGGACCTTGGATGACCTTTTTTTTCGTCGTCACTTGCGATACACAATATCGATACTTCTCATTCTTCATTCAATAACTCTACCGATAATTATCAATAACTGCCGTCAACTATCTATAATTTTCATCCGATAATTATCGATAACTGTTCATTCGATAATTATCGATAACTATCGCTAACACGATACGATAATTATCGATAATAAAATTATCGATAATTTTTTCAAATGAAAATCTCTAATACCTACATACATACCACATACCTTACGTTACATACAGTGGTGTGCATTAAGTTTTTAGACAGGGTAGGCAGTCAAAAAAAAAAAAAAATACCACACTTATTGATTTGGCGGGCTTTTCTTGGCATGTGATACAAGTCGTGCCGAATCGGAGATTTCGGACTGATTTCGGACTGATCATGTTTTTTTACAGCATTAATGAGATTGTGCAAATTACGTTGCCATTACAATTCCAAACAGATTTAGAAGTGTCGAATAACAAGCAAAAAAACAAAAAAAAACAATATAATTTGTTAGTATGAACCAGTTAACCAGCTAACCAGCTATATTTTTCATAATATTTATTGCAAAATTTTCTAGTTACTGTTCCGTTTGCAGATTTCTGTTTTATATCTAAGCTGGGTATGGGCCTACACAGAGCCGGATTAACCCTGTCAGGGACACTAGGCAATGCTATACTCGGGGCCCCCTTTTTTTTACTTTTGTTTTTAATGTAAAGTGAATAGGCAAACTGGCAGACGTTCCACCTGATGGTACGTGGTAAGTCGTAACGTACTTTACCTGGAACTAGCCCAGTTATCGGTTCCATTTTCGGACGACGAAAAAAAAAAAAAAAAAAAAAAAAGGTCACCCGCCCTTCAGTATGGACATTTTCCTCCGTACCCTATCCGAATACCTAAAAAAAATAAGGTGGGTGGCTACGTGGAGTCGACACAACATGATTTCGTCTCTGTCATGTCATCTCTGGTGCCCCCACGACGGGATGCTCTAAGCAATTGCTTAAATAGCTTATAGGCTAATCCGGCGCTACACATAAGGTGTTAAAGTCTCGGTGCCAGTAACTTTTTTTTCTTCTTGTCGCTTGCATGGGGCCCCTAGTGGAAGCGGGGCCCCTAGGCAATTGCCTACTCTGCCTATTGGTTAATCCGGCACTGGGCCTACAATGAACAATTTTTAATTTATCTGTAAAATCGAACGTGTTGAATTTGGATGCACTATTTACTTTCATCAAACACATATCTCCGTTATATATTTCACAAGTAAACTTATCTATCACTAATATATTAATATTTTCACTAATAACAAGAACGCACAAATGAAAAATTCAAAGTGAATTGTTATAATTATCGGAATTTGGTTCGGTGGGACGATATCCGCCGACCAATCAGCGACTATAATTAACATGACGTCACGCGTCGATGTTCACAAGGGTTGACCAAAAAAAAAATTATTTTATGTTTTGAATTGTAAATATGTATAATATTGTAAAATTTCTTTAATAAAGATTATTTATTATTAGTTGACCAAAAAGGTGACATTAATTTGGGTTATATTATTATACATAAATTTACATAAAACTAATAAAAAACAACCTCGGTCGAATTATAAATTGTATTACAAAGTGTAATTATAAATAGTAAATAAAAAACGCTGTTGTTATTACGTAGATTATATATTATTATGTATTAGTATTTAATTAATGAATCTGTCTGAAGTGGGTGGGAAGTGAATTTGTTTTAAAATGCATTTATTAAAAATCTATGTTGAGACACTCATTCTCTTTTATTATTTATTTTACTTTACTTACGTTGATTAAATATAATAATTATAATATTTAAAGTAGTGGATAAAAATCGATCACAATTAACCTTAAACAATATAATGACTGTTAAAAAAAATCCAAATGTTACTTATCTGCGAAATTTTCCCATCTGTGCTAAAATTTGGGGTTGTTAGATTAGATAGTATAATTAGTAATTAAAAATGTGTTAATTTTTGTAATAAGCTAATTTTCTTTCGTATTACGTATTTGGCGGTTAAGTTCTAGGAAACAGTATTAAAGTAAAATTTCTAATCTATAATTTTAATTAATAAAAGTGTGACAACCCTATACCTTAGGCAGTGCCTACTGGCGTTGTTAAGCCGACCAATGTTAAAAACATAATACTTTGTTCGTATTCCATATGGCGCGCGACATTATAAAATTTTAGGATTATAATAATGTCCTACTGTCATTGAGTAACATTTTTATGCGATTTAAGGCAGAAGTTTCATAAAAAGCTCGTCGCGGTCG
The DNA here is from genome assembly GCA_036937285.1 of Euphydryas editha. Classification (NCBI taxonomy): domain Eukaryota; kingdom Metazoa; phylum Arthropoda; class Insecta; order Lepidoptera; family Nymphalidae; genus Euphydryas; species Euphydryas editha. Next base: position 10,582,224 of record JAUPFZ010000029.1, on the reverse strand, counting down.
CCGATTCGCGCGAAGCGCTGATATCGCATATACGACGGCGGGTTTTTCAAATTGAAGCGGATTTAAATTGAATTATGGTTTATGTCTTTTTCAAAAATATGTAATGCTCATGTTTTATATATCATGTATGGTAGGCAGTGCCTTTCTGCCTATATGAAATGCACGCTACGGGTTACATACCTACCATAATGTACATACATTTTTTAACATGCGACTCATATTGACTTGATTTTCTTAATTAATTCCTTGCACTAGTTTTAACCTACAGCTAACTACCACAAATAAATAAAAAATTGCTGAAAATAGGATATTTTTGACATTACACTTATATACATAGGTATATTAATCGAATGAAAATCTTGACAAAGTTAAACAGAAATATACGCTTAAACTAAACAGCGCCATCTATTGATGAGATATGAAACTATTACCAATACATTTTACATTTTAACACATACATACCTACTGTCTCTTAAAAGCTTAATAAAAAAATTGTGTGTGTGTGTGTATATAACATTAATAGGGTACTTTCGGTAGTGAAAAACAAATTATGAGATTTGATAAAAATTAAAATTTATGTAGAAATATACTTAAATATTCTGATTTTGAGTCATAAAAGCACATTAATGTGATATTATATTGAAATTAAAAGTCGTAATTTTTAATCTGTATATCACGTGATCTAAAATACGAGCCGCCATGATGTGACGTCGTAAAGACAATGTTTCCGATGTACACTGCGAGCACTCCTCAGTGCTCTCACTAGTGAAAAATTCGTTCCTTTATTGAGTGCCAGTACATTGCCGCAATACCATATAGAAATATATGACGTCATTAATAGTTATGCTAATTTTTGTACTGTGAGCACTAGCGCTTTCTAAGTAAGGTGCTTTCAGTACTTTGATCACTTGATTAAAAAATATAACAGCACGAATGATTTGTTATTCAAAAATGTCAACAATATTCAAAAATTAATTTTTGAATATTGTTGAATTTATTTTTGAACAGAAAACGTATACATGATAAATATTTTATTTGAAAACAATGTCGAAAAATTAGGATGATAGTATACTGGACTGCGTTCCGTTTTATCAGTAACCAGTATAGCAAACTAAAAAGTAACGGCTTCGCAGTATACTGAATTGACGTCACACCTCAGAGTGCTTTCAGTGTATAACGGAACACAACTTTACGCATATTACGTCATCAAAATAGGTTACCGCGTTTTCGCGGGAATTAAAAAGGTTTAAAATTTAATTTAATTTTATGGCAAGAAAGCGTGTTTATTTTGCTGAAATAATTTTTTTTGTGGCTTTTTATTACGAAAATTAACATTTTGAAGTACTTTTTCAAACATAGTAGAATACCCTATTGGTCAAGTGCGGTGTACGAAATAAAGTGTGCGTGGACTTATGTGCGCAAATAAGAAGTTATACCTACTTATAATAAAACGATGCGTCGAGTTAATGGGTTTTTCGCGCTATCTGTAATCAGACCCTGGTAACCATCTAAAAATAAGCACTCGTAAAAACGAAACAAACGAATCCAACGAGCCAGAACTCGATGGGGTTGCGTCGTTTCATTACAGAGTTCTTATAACTACCTTTCAGCTCCATCATCAGATCCTAGTAATCATTTAAAAACAAAGTACTTGTCAAGACGAATCAATCGAGCCAAAACTCGATTGGGTTGCGTCGTTTCTTTACATATAATATAGTACGAAGTCCCGAAATACAATACAATACCATATATGGTCCGAAAATGTGACGGTCGTAGTGTGACGATTTTTTATTTTTTCACCAATACGTCGATATAAAAGTTTCACTTCAAAAAGATGGCGATTGCGAAAGGAGTCGCGGTCGCAGCTGGTGGTATATATGTAATGAATTAAAATAATTTCGCTTAATATATATCATATATTGAACTCACCTGTAATCGAATCCATATCAAAATACCGAATGCAGGTGACCATAATATGTCCTTATATTAAGAATTTCTTCAAGGTTCATTAGAACCGAGTTTAATAAGATATGGTACATTTTCATTAGATGTTGATTAATTTGATTACTTTAATTAACGCTTAGGTACCTACTTGTAAACCTATGTGATTGAAGATAACGGAAAAAAATAACTAAACCGAGTCAGTCTGTAAGCGTCCCACTGCTGGGCAAAGGTCTCTTCTTAATATATAAAAATATATGTACATGTAAATATATGTATAATGTACATCATATATTTTTTTTTAGTTTTATAATTCTTTTATTTTAGAAGTTACAGGGGGGGAGGGGACACACATTTTACCACTTTGGAAGTGTCTCTCGCGCAAACTATTCAGTTTAGAAAAAAATGATAGTAGAAACCTGAATATCATTTTTTAAGACATATCCATAGATACGTATTGGTTCGATGAAAAAAAAAAATTTGCGTTTCAGTTCTAAGTATGGGGAACCCCCAAAATTTATTATTTTTTTTTTCTATTTTTGTGTGAAAATCCTAATGCGATTCACAGAATACATCTACTTACCAAGTTTCAACAGTACAGTACTTATAGTTTCGGAAAAAAGTGGCTGTGACATACGGACGGACAGACAGACAGACATGACGAATCCATTAGGGTTCCGTTTTACTACGGAACCCTAAAAAAACCAATTAAAAATCCTATTAGAACCATTTTCGACTTCTACGCGGACGAAGTCACCGGCTAAAGCTAGTATGGCATATAATGAATAAATAATAATAATACAAATAAAGAATTCGTGAATATCTATACCAATAATGAGAACGTTTTACCTGAAAATAAAACGTTTATTAAACATACTTACCTTATTTTAAGCCTAATAAGCAATGGGAGATAGATACCATTGTTTCTGTCCCTTTTTAACCCTATTTCTACCTCTTATTGCCTTCTCTTTCACACATTCCACCACCACCAGCAGTAGTCGCCTTGTATTTAGTAGGCGATTTTTGAATCATTACGTCGGATAATATACCAGGCAGTGTTTAAATTATTAGGCTTAAAATAAGGTAAGTATGTTTAATAAACGTTTTATTTTCAGGTAAAACGTTCTCATTAAACAACTTGACCGTTATTTTAAGCCTAATAAGCAATGAGAGACGTGTTTGTTATCGCCTGGTGGTGGTTATGACGTCAATGTGATAAGACTTTGTCATCAATTTATAAGTAGCTAATACAGAACTATATTTAAAAGCATATTAATTGCTAAGGTGCTTGTTGAATACAAAATTATAAGGTATTAGAATATGCCAAAGTACCTACTATCGTTGACTGCTAAAATATGTAAGTGGCTAATGTCTAGCTAAATAAAATAATGAGAATAAATAAATAGTCAGGTATTGAATCACACAATCTTTAATAAATTTTAACGACAGATTTTCTATTATAAATCATAATACAAATCAACAACTTATAATATTCATATTTATTTATATTTATTTATTATTATTTATTACTTCTATAATCGAAAGGTACTAATCAACAGCAGAAAATAACTGCGTGATAGACTTGTTTTTCTTAGTTTTGCATCTCGTTACTTCTCTACAGTAAAAACGCTTAAAAGTATTTACGGACTTCCAATTTCCTCTGGAGAGAATTTCGTCTAACGGGGAATTCTCAATCCAGCTTTTTGATGCAACCGCTGCTCGAAAAATGCCAGCTGAAGCATTAATTCCTGACTCCTTCAACATATTTTTAACCCATCCGCCTATAACAGAACGAGAAGCTGCCTTCGCCGGGCCACATGTAGTTATGAATAAGTTCTCGCAATTGGCTAGTTTCCTTCTATCAAAACCAGCTGTAATTAACAAATTGATCCAATGTACTGGATCTAAGCTTTTATTAACAGTGTTCCTACTTAATTTCCAACCTGACTGACGAACTTCTGCTGAGTCCGTTTTTGATCCAAAAACAGGCCATAAGGTTATATGATTGGGTGTAATGCTGCAGCAGTTTTCATTCACTCTTAGTAGAGTAAGGTCATGAACACGACGTCCGGAACAAAGCAGCAAAATAGATGCAGTACATTTTGATATTTGGTATAGATTATTAATATCAGGGTTTATTTTTGATATGTGCTCGACAAGGGGATCAACATCCCAAATTGGTGCTTTTGAAATCTTCGGATTTGTTAATGCAATAGACTTCAACATACGCTTTACTAACGGGTGACCACTAAGGCGCTCAGATGACTGTGGATCGCATAGAGTAGAGACTGCTGATTTATATGTCAATATGGTGTTATAAGAATATCCATCTTTCTGATGAAGATCGGCCAGAAATCTAGCCAGTTGTGAGCCATCAGGTTTATTCTGGGAGACATTATTTTGATTTGCCCAGATAATCCACCTCTCCCATGCCGGTTTATAAGTTCTTAGAGAAGAGGTACGCCAACTATTTAATAATAGACCCTTTTGCTGCTCAGTCCATTCGCTTAGGAATTCACTCCACCCCCACATTTCCAGACTTCCAGAATCATTTCCGACACTTTTTGTGGGGCTCGGCCGGTCGATGTGTCTATCAGGACCTGAGGTAGATTCTTGATGGTCCATGGAGGTGCTACTGCTCTGTTCTTTAGGTCTGGCCTCCAATACACCTTCGGCCACCTCGGGGCTATTATTAGAAATATGCCTTTGCACTTGTTCAGGTGCGATAGAATCTTGGGCATTAAAAATGGAGGCGAAAATACCCATGCTAGTTGATAGTCCCACGTCTGAGAGAACGCGTCGTGGAATACTGCTTGACTGTCTTGATAGTCTAGGGTGCAATACCTGGGCACTACATAAGCGTTTCGAGAGGCGAACAGATCTATCTCCGGGGTTCCCCATTTGGCAAAAATCAGAGTGGTTGCTTGGGAGAGCAAGTGCCACTCCGGAATTCCGTTTAGGCGAGACAAGCGATCTGCTTCCGCGTTGTAAACGCCTGGGATATGATGGACTGTTAGATGTATTCTGTATGAGTCTAGTAAATCCAGAATTCGGTAAGTAAGGTTGAGCAATGCTTGAGACCTCGTTCCCCCTTCGTTCCGTAAATATGATACTGCAGTCTGGTTGTCGCACTGCAAATGTAGCGAACTGCAATGGAGGCTCGGACCTTGCTTTTGTAAAGCTTTTAGTATTGCAAGTAATTCCTTTTGATTGCAGTGAAGATTCTTTTCTGAGGTTAACCAGTTTCCCGATAGATGTACTTTGTCTACATGTGCACCCCATGCAAGATCTGATGCATCGGTGACCATATAATGGGTAGGGGGAGGCATGTGGATTGCTGATTGGTCTTTGTGATGAACTTGCCACCAGTGCAGTTCCGTTAGAACAGACCTGGGTAATTGTACGACCTTCGAATTCTTGCTCGCATGACTGATGCAGATTCGTTGGAGCTGACGAAAGTTCAGTCTCCCTCGAGGAACAACAAAACTTGCGAAGTTCAACATTCCCACTAAGCTTTGTAGATCTTTTAGACCTATTTTTCGCTTTGTTTTGAGACGGGTTATCATTCCTTCTATCTTCGTGCATTTCTTTATGGATAGTGATTTGATGTTTAGCCGGGAATTCCATATTACACCTAGGTATTCCATTATCTGGCTGGGTATCAGAATGGATTTTGTATAGTTTATTTTCCAGCCCAGATGTTCTAATAGATTGACTGTGAACGTAGCATGACTCTTTAGAACATGGTGACTTTGATTGACGATGAGAAAATCGTCTAAATACACTATCACTCGGATGCCTACGTGACTTCTCAGAATTTGAGCGACCCAATTTGTCACCGACGCGAACGCTTTTGGTGCCGAACTTAGCCCGAAGGGCAGGCAGTTCATTTGCAGCAGTTCTTGTTGGTAGAGGAGCCGTAGAAACCGTCTGTGCGATTGAGCAATAGGCAGGTGAAAGTACGCCTGGTTTATGTCTATTTTGACCATCCAATCGTATGGTTGTATGAATTGGGGTATTTTCTGCATATTGATTAGTCGGAATTTTGAAGCAAGAACAAATCGATTTAAGGCTTTCAGATTGAATATGGGTCTGACACTTCCGTCTTCCTTTGGTACTAAGAACATTGGAGACAAAAAGCTTGGAGACGGTGGAACCGTCGTCAATACCCCCTCCAACTTCATCTTTTCTATAGCCTTGCTCATATCTGTTGAAGGAGACGTTGCTTGCTCGCTTTTGTATATATTGGGTATATGAAGAGGCGGCTTCGTCAGGAAGGGAATGCGATATCCCGATATTATTTTTATTATGTAATCTGGTGCACCTATTTGTTTCCATCGGTCGAGATTTAAGATCAGCTGACCAGCACGGAATTGACTCGGTGAGTCAATACCTTCTAGTTTTACCTCTCCTATCCCGGTGGGATGAGGGAGAGTGCTTGCGCGTATTGCCGTAAGTATCATTGGTCTCGCGCCGGATTCCTTTCTTACCACCGCGTCCACGAAAGGAATTATAGTTACTAGCATTCGCTACATTAGCTCTTGGTGCATGTGAATATGTCATATCAGAGTGTCTTGGAGCATATGACTGCGTCACGTTTTTGTAGGTACCTCTCCTCGGTCCTTGAGCCGTAATATTTCTTTTAGAAGACATAGAGGAACCTGGATCGGTCTGTGGAACAGAAACGCGATCCTTTTCGCGAGGCCAGAAGACCTTTCTTACTCCCCCCGCTTTTTTAAGAGTGACTGTAAATTTTTCAGACTCGAATAGGTTTTGGCATGATGGGGGTATCTTTCGAAGGGTACTTTTATGAAGCGGATCCTTGATAAAAGATAAAATAGATTCCCTTCTTTGTTGAATCAATTCAGCTCTGTGGCCGCAGACCAGCTGAAGAGCATCGTTTGATATTTTGGAATAGTCGCCGTTCACAAAAATGTCGTGTATTTTTTCCTTGACTTCGTCGTACCTTATATCTGATGTCTCTTTGAACCACGCCAAAAAACTCCGTAGATCTATTTCGAGCTGATCTTTTTGCTTTATTAAGGCAAAGCTTAAAGCTGCAAAAGCTTTTTCTATATTTCCAAGAGTACGAGAGGTGTCATAGCGTTTTACTTCATCGTTTACCTCTAATTCAGTGAATCCCGGACTATGACGGTATCTCTTCTCTACTTCGGAGTATCGAACGTCACGCCAATTCGCGTCATCAATTCGTTGAACTTGCTTAAGTATATTTAGAAATTTTGAAGGAGTTTTCAAAACATCAGGATCCTTTACAGTAGTTCCAATAGGCAAAGAAAATTCTGTTTCTAGTTCTTGTTCACCATTATGGTCACTAGTAGTAGGACAGTAGTGTTCACTGGGCTCACTAAAGTTATCGTCATAATTACTAGACGTAATTTTATTTCTGAGGTCGCTTACCTCTTCCATTAAACGTTTAATCCTTCGGTCTTTTCGACTTTTAGTTTTCTTACGATGCCGGCGCGATCGTTTAGGGCTCGAAGAGTCGGAGGAGGAACTTGAGCTTGAACTAGATGACGAACTACTCTGTTTTCGCTTCCGAGAAGGCACTTCATTAGTATTAGAACAATGTAACTCCAGGATATCTGGTTCGGTATTCTCCGGATTTTCCATAATAACTTGTAGTATGTAGTATACCTACCTAAATATTTAGGATATTGTTATTAAGGTTGTAAACGTTATAACAATTTTTTGCGAAAACCAACAGGTTAAATTAAAAAATGCTAAAAAATTTTGAAGGTAGGTTAATATGAAAGTTAGAAACTAACAATATAAAACTAGGAAAGTTGAAAATAGGTTAACGACAAAGTATCGTAGTTCTTACATTTAATTTTGTATGAGGGTAGAATTTAAATAAAACACTATGTTTGTCGAACGGCATCGCCGTTAAAAATTTCAACAGTGATATTATATATTAATCAAATCGAAAAATTTTAAGTAGTTATTCTGTTAAAATACTTCTTCCTTTTATATCATGCACAAGTTATTATTTTTAGCAGGTAGGAAAAAATATGTCTTACATACCTTAACACTTGTATACTTCAACGAAGTTTTATGGACAATAAGGCGTTAATAATTAAAATAATTACTCTAAACAACTTGTACAATAATTATCACCAACAGTCCTTAGGACTGTGTTGTCGGGACGGAAACAACGACGTCAATGATTCAAAAATCGCCTACTAAATACAAGGCGACTACTGCTGGTGGTGGTGGAATGTGTGAAAGAGAAGGCAATAAGAGGTAGAAATAGGGTTAAAAAGGGACAGAAACAATGGTATCTATCTCCCATTGCTTATTAGGCTTAAAATAACGGTCAAGTTGTTTAATAAATCTGTTAAAACCTTCGTTTTATTAATACACTATATATCATCAAGAATAAATTTTAATAGCAAGTTTTTTTTTGTATCAGTGCCATCTTTTATCGTTTTTTTCTGTGTTCACGTATCACGTAAAAAGTACAAAACCAATGTAAATAACTTAAATACATAAAAATTATACATAACTCACAGTATAATTTAGTTTTTGTTTCATTGTAATTAAATTTAAAAATAAATATTTAAGAAAATAGAAATAGGCACCTACGCCGCCAACGCCATCTGGTCTAAGGAATCTTAAAAAGTCACAAAACTTATTTTTGAGTTATTATTTTGTTAAACTTAAAAGTTTACTAAATATGTCGGATAGGAATAGAAATCGTTTTAATATTTTAGATAAACATCATTTTCAATTAATATAGGTACTATTATGTTAAATGTCACTAAATATAAAAACGATATTCTACCATTATATGATAGATGGCGCATGTAGGCGATAAAAAATATAAACTTATAATTTTTAAAATTTTAGTTAAATACCCGTGCGAAGCCGGGGCGGGCTGCTAGTCAATAATATATTTTTGTAGTATTAGAATATCATTTGTTATAATCAAAACAAAACAAGATTAGCGTTATGAATGTTATCGAGTGACGCCTTTTATCATGTCGTGAATTACCTACGAATGAAATCAGCACGTTTTAAATACAGATAAGAACAAACTCATAGAAAAATTAATCCGTTTATATAAGAGCCAAAACACATAACGGCGTTGCGGCGACGCAACGCTAAAATCGGCAGTTTGCGTTGCGGCGTTGCGGCGCCGCGAAAAAGAGCGTTGTTGTAGGGTAACTAGTTCTTAGTGATTTTTTATTGTGGATATTAATTTAATTATTTTAAATATTATAGTTCACGTGAAATTTGTTAATTATTGTTTGTGAAGTTGTTATTTAGTAGAATGCATAAAAAGTAATCCTTTGTACCGGAAATAATTTTGTGAATCAATTTTTTTATGCTGGTAGGATTTTAAACAACTTTTGTCTCATAAAGCTTAAACAAAATTTAAACATAGTGATACATAAATTAATATCTTACATTTATATTAGTTTCATAGATTAAATATAAACAAATAGCTTTCGTCCGCGGCTCCGCTCGCATGGTACAGGCACCAACGGTAGTCGGTACGTAAAGTAGGTACTCTATGTACTTTTCTGTACCCCAGAAAACTGGTATGCAGAATTTCACGATGATCGGGATTCAGGTTAATAGTTAAGGCGTAAAAGCGTAACAAACAAAAAAACTCACTTTAGAATTTATCATATGGATGAAATTAGCATAAAATTAATGTACATATTTATAATTTAGGTACATCATACATGTCACTTGTTTGAACCGAGTCTTAAATTAGCTGTAAATCTAATAGTTAAAAGTAACAACATAACAACAATTGAGCTGAACTGTGAGCCGGTTCACAGCTCCGGTTCAAGCATATGGCTCATGAGCTTATCTGCAGTTCATAAAAATTCATTGAGATACCCATGTCTAATAAAGACACAAAAAAATAAAATATAAAAATAGACACAAAATGTCAATAAATCATGGTCAACAAGTATGACGTCACAACGCCGGAATTGGCGGTGCCGCGCCGCTAAAATTGGCGGTGACGCCACCGCCGATTTTAGCGTTGCGGCGCCGCAACGCCTTTATGTGTTTCGGCCCTAAGAGTTATGTGACGAAGAACTTTTATTTTATATTATTTTGTTTAATTTTATTTTATGTTATTTTATTCCACTATCTAAACATGAATTAGTGTAACTTTCATGATTTACGTTAGTGAAGCTGTATTCACTACATATCAGTGAATTTCAATAACAAGTTAGTGAATACTCACTAATACACATACAAATATTCAATCATCAAACCAGTCAACTCTGATATTTACATATTTATAAAATGAATTGCGTTGTACGATTCTTACCACTTACTTACTACTTCTTACTTCTCTAGTGACCTATCTATTTGGGTCTAGCGACGGTGGACGCTATACGTCCCCATCTTCGTCGCTGGGTCAGAAGGCGGCACAGGGTGCTGACCTTTCGGCAGACGCAGGTACTTACCGAGCACGGGTGCTTTGGCAAGTACCTGCATCAAATTGCGGGAAGGGAAGCCACCCCTGCCTGCCACGAGTATGGTGCGCCGATGGACACGGCGCGTCACACTCTCGAGGAGTATGCCGCTTGGGGCCCCCAGCGCCATGCCCTAGTGGCCGTGATAGGCGGAGACCTCTCGTTGTTGAGCGCGGTCCACTGCATGCTCGGCAGCGAGCGTGAAGCAGACGTTAACGCTGATCCGCTCCGCAGGAGACGACCGAGGAAAAGGAGACGCCGCTATGCGCTCCTTCACCCTCCGCACTAGAGTGGGAGGGGCACCTATAATCCTTCCACTCGCTTCTAGACCAATAGAGCGCACACGGTGCGCGCGAATGCTCTATAGGCGAAGGCGGCCCGCATAGGCGGGCCAACCATCGGGGCGTCACGGTTGCATGAGCGAGCGATCACGTGGCGTCCCATTACGACGATGAGGGCACCGCTGGGTTCTAGCGGGTATTCTGGCACGTTCTGCGTGCCAGCAAGTCCCACATACCTTCGAAGAGAAGAGGTCTTCGCTCAGCAGTGGATTGTTACAGGCTGATAACGTAACGTAACGTAAATGTGTAATTAATAGAAGCTGATGATATATTTTATAAATCACTAAATATTTGTATTTTTCTTCTTCTTAGTCGTTCTCTCTCGGCAGAGTGGTCGTGGTCACATCTCCGTCGCACGCGTCGCCGTTTTTGTAATGCCCCGCCATAGAGCTCTTTGTTTGGCGGAGTGAGAGTGCGTTACAGATCTAATTAGGTCCGTCCATCGTGTTGGAGAGTTTCCCCTGCGCCACCAATCGTTCCATATTTGTATTTAAATAAGTTTTAAGTCTCCTGATGATTGATATGATAGATCAGTGTTTCCCAACGTGGGGCCCACGCCCCACTGGGGGGCAATTTGATAGTTAAGGGGGCAATTTAAAAATGGACTCGACACGACTTTAACCCTTTCACTTTGGGTTATTTAAATGCAATGCTATACCTTGTCCAACCGTTTATTATCTTTTTGCCAGCTTACGTCTATAACTTTCAGTTTTTTTTTTCATTATATGTTTTGAAATTTTACTTACGATGTTTTGATAACAATTTAATAGTGATTTCTTCCTAAAACTTATCATTTATTTTTCTTAAGGGAACAAAACAATTTTAAAGGTTTAAAATTATGCATGGGGGCATATAAAATTTAGAAATGTTAAGGTGGGGCATGGCCTAAAAAATGTTGGGAAACACTGTGATAGATGATTTCGATACAACAACTACACGAGTGTTACGCGTGTGATCGGGAAATATTTGCAGTTTGTATTCTATAATATCTCAGTAATATCTTTATTAACGGATAACGTTCTAATCAAATCATAAAAATCGATATTACGGTTGTAAATATTTTTATCAAAACTATAAAAATATCAAACGAAAAAAATATATACTTTTAAAAATTGTTTGAATTATGACGTTCATAAAAATTTATAAACGATGTTTTAAAATATAGATAAAATACACAAAATATTAAAATAAATATCGGCCAAGTGCGACTCGGACTCGCGCACGAAGGGTTCCATACCATTATATCATACCATCTATAAAAACGTCAAAAAAAAACATGTATGCGAGCCCCCTCCCCACTAATTATTTTTATTATTTTTATTAAATTATTTATTTTTAAAGTGAATATATAAATAAATATTCTGTGAATATTTCAAGCGTTGCTACCTAATATCGAGCTAAAACGAGCGAAAAAATCACGTTTGTTGTATGGATTATTAAATATTTTTTATTGTTTTTTTTTTGTATTTGTTGTTATAGCGGCAACAGAAATACATCATCTGTGAATATTTCAACTGTCTGTCTATCACGGTTCATGAGATACAGTCTGGTGACAGACGGACGGACGGACGGACGGAGAGCGGAGTCTTATTAATAGGGTGCCATTTTACATTCGGGTATGGAACCCTAGAAAAATTTGAAACTGACTACGACGTCGGAAACTGAAAAGTAGCAAAAAAGTGGCAGTAATCATTAAAAACAAATAAATTGATTATAAAGCTGTAGTTGCTGTTTAAAATCATCAAAAAAACAATTTTGTTCCTACCTCCGCCGAAAGTTCGATTTTCATCTCTGTAAAGCGGGGGGAAAAACTGTCACTTTTGGCCCAGGTAGGAAAAAAAGTATGTATAACACGGGACGAAAGTATATATTCTTTCCGCTCAGGTGACAGTTTGACATGCGTACTATTAGCATATCTCACTACAGGCTCACATCGCACATCGAGCACAGGCCTTGCTTACATTTTGAGTGCTTATCGTAGTCGGAATTAGTTTTTCAGCTGAAATTTTTAGAATTGTGTTATATAATATATATACAAGCTTCCGCCCCCAGTTTCGCCCCCGTAGTGTTTTGATAAAAAATTATTCATTTATGAGATGATATTGATATGGTGTTGTATGTATGAAATTGGCACGCTTCGTAGGCTAAAAGGCGTGAAGGATTTTAACAGGTAAAGTCTCATTAAATTCCATATGTTAATGCGTGTACCCCTTGCTCAGAGTACAGGACAGTCACGTTTTTGTCTTTGTTTTTAAAGTAGCTTTAAACTTAAATTAGTATAGAAAGATTTATTTACCGTTAAAATGTTTTATTTTATTTTATTATTATTCAATTGTATTGAAAATTAAGAGTTTTACAATGTCATTCTTTATTGTAATTAATTTATCAATCAATAAAATTAATCCACAATCTGGATTTTACGTTCAGTTTAAAGTTTTATCTACCAGTCTATTAGATAATTAAACTATTTTTTTTTCTATTAGATAAAAATATACTATTAGGTTCCATTCGCATATTAAAGTACTAAAATATATAGTTCAAGCTAAAATTGGTTAGATTAAGAAAATTGCTGTAATCGCAATAATCGTGCGATCGATTGCTCATTGTCAATTATGATTGCTCACTAGGTATCAAACTTTCAATATCATCATTCAAAATTAGAGCCTAGAAAATCAATAGCGATAACTGGTACTGATATTTTTGTTCACCAATTATTGTGTCGCTCGCTTGGCTTTTAAAATGCTGCTTGACAGCAATGACAGTGCAATTCTTACAATCATTCGACAATTGCGATTAGCGTCAATCTATACAAATAATAAATCTGTTAAAACCTCCGTTTTATTAATACACTATATATCATAAAGAATAAATTTTAATAGCGCGTTTTTTTTTGAATCAGCGCCATCTCTTATCGTTTTTTGTTCGTGCACGTATCACGTAAATAGTACAAAACCAATATAAATAACTTTAATACATAAAAATTAAACATAACTCACAGTATAATTTAGTTTTTGTTTCATTGTAATTAAATTTAAAAATAAATATTTAAGAAAATAGAAATAGGTACCTATGCCGCCAACGCCATCTGGTCTAAGGAATCTTAAAAACTCACAAAACTTATTTTTGAGTTATTATTTTGTTAAACTTAAAAGTTTACTAAATATGTCGGATAGTAATAGAAATCGTTTTAATATTTTAGATAAACATCATTTTCAATTAATATAGGTACTATTATGTTAAATGTCACTAAATATAAAAACGATATTCTACCATTATACGATAGATGGCGCATGTAGGTGATAAAAAATATAAATTTATAATTTTTAAAATTTTAGTTAAATACCCGTGCGAAGCCGGGGCGGGCCGCTAGTTATAAAATAAAAAGACAAATAATATAGCTTCAATAATGAAACTATCGTTATAAGTGTTCTCAGGGCCGGATTTAGGGGAGGCAACTGAGGCAACAGCCCCCGGGCCTCCACAAAAGAGGGGCCCACACAATAGAAAATTCGTTTTTTTTTTTTTTTCGATTTCGAACCTAAGGGATTGATATTGACGCCTTTGAAAATCCCTGATCTACATGGATGATATACAAATCACTAAATTTTAAAATAAATTATGCTTTTTAAAAATTCAACTCTTATAACAAAATATTAATAAATATTAACTCTAGATTCTTTCGGCAGTGGTATCAACATTTATTAAACAGTATAAAAAGAAATAGTTTTCTGCACATTCACGCGGAACCCTAACGAGATATCTTAAATTAGATTAAGTCTTTCATATATAAAGTCGAGTACCATCACATACCATCCACCACACATCCGCCATGAAGCTTTTCTTGTTCATCACCGGGCTTGCTCTCGTCAGTGCCAGAGCACCCTACGTGCCCATCCTCGTGGACTACCACGAGAAAGTCGGTATCCCGGAAGCAACTAGGATCCTGAAATCTGAATCAGCTACGGACTTCGATGGCAGTAGGATCGTAGGAGGTTCTGCAGCTGGTCTGGGCGCTCACCCCTATACTGTAAGTAATTATAAAAAATATATGTATATACTAAAAGCTGTTGTTTAATTAAAAGTGAGCAAATTTATTGAAAAAATTCTATCGCTTACAAGAAGAGAATGAGTTCCATTTACTTCCAACTTTTCTTGGGTTTAGGGCAGTAAGTACTAAGACTAATTACTTTATTAAAAGGAGTTACATAATTGATCGATTTGTTTGCAGGCCGGCTTGCTCGTAGACCTAGTGGACGGAAGGCGGTCAATGTGTGGTGCCTCTCTCGTCTCGAACACACGCCTTGTTACTGCCGCGCACTGCTGGCGCACGAACTCCGCTCAGGGACGACAAATAACAGTCATACTCGGCTCCACTCGCCTCTTCACGGGCGGGACCAGGCTCAACACAACCGAGATCCAGCTACATGCCAACTACAACCCGAGTACCTTATCTAATGACGTCGCCGTCATAAGCATTCCTCATGTCACCTATAACAGTAAGTAGTAGTCATACTGATGTCACTAAGTCGATGTACTAGGTACCGTACGGTATCGTGGGCCGCAGCTACTGCTCTAGCCGGCGACCCCCCGTGGGAGCTCGTGGCGGAGGTTCTTGCCGAGACCTACTCATACGTCTCGGGTAGGAGGGCTCTTGGTGAGAACCCCACGTTGGACGGGATCCTACGTGTGCGTCGGATAAGGCAGGAAGCGCTAATGCGGAGGTGGGGGGAGGACCTGGCGGTGCAGCCATATGGCACACGCGTAACGGCTGCCATTCGCCCGGTCCTTGAGCGGTGGATGCGTCGAAAACGCAAGCCCCTCACCTTCCGTCTGACACAGATTCTCACCGGGCACGGTTGCTTTGGTGACTACCTGTGTCGGACGGCCCAAAGGGAGCCGACAACTGAGTGTCACGATTGTGGCGCAGCGGTGGACTCTGCCCAGACACCCTCGAGGTGTGCCCGAGATGGGCGGTGCTGCGTCAAGGTCTGACGTCGGTCGTCGGAGGGGACTTGTCGCTCCCGAGCGTCATCACCGCGATGCTCGGCGACGACAAGTCCTGGAAGGCGATGGTCTCCTTCTGCGAGACAGTAATGTCCCAGAAGGAGGCCGACGAGCGGATGAGAGAGGAGGCCGCCGACGTGGCCTCCATCCGCGGGCGACGAATGGGGGTGCGTAGGAGGCGCTACTTAATGCGCCTCCTGTAACGCCCTTGTGCCCGTGTCGGGCCGGGATGGGAACCCGGTCCTGCTAGACACGGCGTCGTCGGGACTGTTCAGAGGTTAGCCGGACAGTCCCCATGGAGGAGAAGTGTGGCCTTTTCGCCGAGGCCAGCCTGTCGCTGGAGGGATCCTGTTGCCTGCAGATCCGGGACCCTCCAATTAAAGCGGCTGAAGGCTCCCGCAGGGGTTTAGTACGGTATTGCACTCCCAAAGTGCCGAGTCCGACATAGGTCTAGGACTGCCGACCCGGGCGTCCTGGATATCATCCGTAAATGGATTCCCCTGCGTAAAAAAAAAAAAAAAAAAAAAAAAAAAAAAAAAAAAAAAAAAAAAAAAAAAAAAAAAAAGTCGATGTACTAAACCGTTTGCGATAAAATTTCGCACGTAGATAGCGGAAGATAATACATAGATTTCATTCATCTATTCATGAAAAACTAATTTCTAAATCCACCTTCAAACACCCAGAATCAGAAATTACAAAAATTATACGTAGAAATATGAATGAAATATTAATGGGGCATCCATTAATTACGTGAGGCGTTTAGGGGTTGGGGGTTGGGGGTGTCGAGTGAAATCTTACTAAATCTCACGTTGAGGAAATAATGGTCTCGGCAAAGACCACGTTTTTTTTATTTCCTTAAATACTAGTCCTAACTAGTCTTAAATTAAAAAAGAAAAGATATATAAGAAAATAGTTTTTGACGTTACCGTCTTATAAATCGATGAACGTTGGCTGCACGCACGAAAAAGCATGACTCATTGTCACGTTCCACGAACAAGCGATAGAGAGGCGCGATCGGCCTAAGCGTTCGGCTTGTGACGCATCTATGTATATCTCTCTTCCACTTCATCGGCAGATGCGTGCGAGTAAAAGAGAAAAAATATTTGAATTAACGACTGCAAATAAATGTAAATTGTAATTTTCAATTAACTTCTTCTTTGTATTATACAAAATAATGATAATTCAGTGATAATAATTCAATTCATAAAAGTATGCAATTTTTCATTAATGTTTTCTTATAACGTTATCATGTAAAATTATCGTAACCGACTCTACAGACTACCAACTTTTTTTTACATAAATTTAATGTAATCGAGCACAATTTAACTTATTTACATTACAAATACAACAATATTATTACATTACAATAATATTAGAGAATCTCTCGTGAGATTAGGGGAGGAGAGTCGAGCAAAATCTCACGAGATCTTACCAAGTGGGGTCGAAAAATCGCCAAAACTGTGTCACCTAATTAATAGATGCCCCCTAACACGCTAATTGTGACAAGTTGTATATTTTTTTATTACTGGGAAAGATCCTTTTTCTTAGTTTTGGTTGGGATCTTATTCATCGCGTGGCTCCAGCATAGATTTGGGATACAAACTCATCATATTCATACTGTACTCGAATTTTATCTACTTCCAGACAATATCCGTAACATCGAACTACCGAGTGGTCTCCTGCTCTACTTTACATATGCGGGAGAGCGAGCAGTCGCCGTTGGCTACGGAAGAACTTCTGATAGTAAGTGATTTATAATTATTGAAGTAAAACTTCTGAAACTTTTGAAAACCTGCTCGTAAAACTTCAAGTAAAAAATTTGTAGCGATTCGTTATTCCACTTGTCCGTTGAAGTTTTACTCCTACTATGTGTCCCAACACACATTAATTTTTTCTGTATAAATAACAATATCAAGTCGTTTCTTGTTTGTTACATTTTGACTTTACAGCCAGACCCACAAGGACTTACAACCAGACCGAAAACAAATATTTGTACAAATACATATATATGTCCCGAGCGGGAATCGATTCCACGACCGCCGGCGAGCGGTTTGAGGCGACTACTCGCACCACTACACTAGAACGGTCGTCGAGAGAGGAAACATGGGCACTGAAAACTGAGCGATACCATTAATTACCTTTCCGTTGCAGCTGCCGCCCCAAGCTCCGACCCAGACCTCCGCCAGGTAGCCCTCGTAGTAGTCGAGAACTGGGAGTGCATCAATATTTATGGACCAACAGCCGTGATTTCTTCCACCCTCTGCACGGACGGTATTTACCGTGGCGGTCCCTGTAGTGGCGACTCTGGCGGTCCACTGGTCTTCAGCTTCCAGAACACTAGATATTTGGTGAGTAAATTACTCCGTCTTTTTTTTTGTTAATTATCTTTATATTGAAGTACAAAATTTGTATTTGTACTACAAATATCTGAGCGCTTCCGTTTAGACAGGATTAATCTTGCACTTGCACTTGCACACACTGTTTACTCACTTTGATAAAGAGTGAATAGTCACTTAAAATTAGAGAAATTTCACTGATTCATGTTTAAAGAGTATTTCAAATGAACTTTTTTCACTCGTAAATGAATTCTTTATTATTGTCACAAATCTTTAGTACTTGGGTTCCAAAATCCAGAATCCTATAGTGTGTATTAACTTTTCAATCGCTTTCAGATCGGAGTGACGTCATTCGTCGCAGCCATCGGCTGCCAGGCCGGTCTACCCGCCGGCTACGCAAGAGTGACTTCCTTCGCCAGCTGGATCAGTGCAAGGCTATAAGATTCATGTTCAGACATCAGGACAATAGCCCGAACCATAAAATATAGATTTCTGTTTTGTATATTTTAATTTATAGATCTAATTTTCTCAATATTTTTTTTAAATATTAATAATGAGGATCCGTAACGTTTTAAGTTGAGAATGCAGATTTATAGAGCTAAGAAATCCTTAAGATACAGTGAAAAATTTTTTGTTCTACGACAAAAATTGACGAAGTTATGATCAAATTACTAGCGGAGTTCACTAACCGGCCGGCACGGTAGGCTGTGACGTCACTGTGTCCGAACCCGTTGTCAGCGATAAGGCGCGTAGGTGTTTTCATTGGTTTATTGTGTCTTTGAAACAAATTAAGTGTCCGATTTGTGTCTAATTCTCCTTTCTAACTATGTATGAATATTGTATAGTGCCGTAATGTACAAATACTTCTTTTAAAAAGCCTGAAAAACTCTTTTTATACGTGCCGAAAGACCCAAAACTACGTGAAAAATACTATGCCGTTGTGAAAATAGATGATAAAACTCCACCTTCGTCCCGGGCTACAAGACATTCTTGCGAAGATAATTTCGATGTAAGTACCTACATAACTACCTATACCTATATTATTTAGTTAATATGAATATAAGTTGGTACCTACTACAACGTGTCATGTACTTAAGTATTCACTCATTTTAAGCCTGCTGTATTAATAAAAACATACCTACTTACTTTTTCTGTGATTTGTGGATAAACCTAAGTACTTTCCTATTCGCCCGTTCCGATTTCTATATAATATTCCAAGGTCAAAACAATGACACAGGGATGTACTCGGGTAAAAAAAAAAGAGTAAAGGCCGCGGCGCCGGCGTGATCCGAAAAGAGTAAGTCCTTCCGGGCCCTCTCCACCGCCTCTTTCTGCGAGATGACGTTCTCGCAGAAGATGGCGACCGCGGTCCAGGCCCTATTACCGCCAACCAAAGCTCGCGCAACGGCCGGCGGCGACAGGTCCTCTCCAATGACTGCAGCGAGATCCCGGCGCTGCTCAGCCCAGGCCGGGCACGACACGCTCGTATCTCGCGTATGTTGCGCGGAGTCCTCACAGCAGTCACTATGGTGGCAGTCCGGAGTAGTCCCCCTCCTTGCGACGACGTGCAAGTATTTGCCGAAGCAGCCATGCCCCGACAACACTTGCACGAGTCGGAAGGTGAGAACTCCGTGCTGCTGCACCGTCCACTACTCCAATATCGGCTGAAGCGCCCCGATGGCCCAAAGACCAATCCGAGACGTCTCCAGCCGAGCCTTCCACCGTGTGAAGGTGGTGCGGATCCCACCATACGGTGAATTTGATCGGCGGGGGAATAGTGCCCCCCGTCCACGCCGCCGACACCCGCCGATAAACTTCGGCGAGCGCTTCCATCTCCAAGTCCCATAGAGGGGTTCCGGCCAATGCGCAGGAGGCCTCAGCAACTACCATGCGGTAGCCGCGTATGGCCCTGACCGCCACGACCCTCTGTGGACGTCACAGACGGGATCTATTGTGGGCAGTCAGGGACTCTGCCTACACGGGGGCGCCGTACAGCGGCATTGACCGGAACAACCCGGCGTAGAGTCGTTGGCACGCTAGACTTTTTCCGCCCATATTCGACATTAGCCGACCGAGGGCGGACGCCGTGCCGACGAGCTTCGGTGCTAGTTGGCGAAAGTGCTCGTCGAAGCACCACCTTCCGTCAAGTACCAGGCCCAGATATTTCATGTGGGCTCGGATACCGATCACAGTATTGTCAACCGTATACGTAACGTAACCGTACCATTATCGAAGTACTGGTGGGTGGATCACATCGAGACCCATGGAAAAGCAGGGCCTCAAACTTGTTAAGGACCACCCTAAGCCCCAGTGCCTCGATCCTGCCGAGATGCCGCCTCCACGAAGGTCCCGCCCCGAGCTGTAACCAGAGTGTCATCGGCGTAACAAATCAATCCTAGCCCAGGGGGGGGGGGGCGGCCACAGAGGACTCAGTCGTACCCGATGTCCCACAGGAGCGATCCGAGAACAGAACCCTGTGGGACGCCACACGACATGGACCTCCTGACAACGTCCCCTTCACGAAGAGTTCACGAAGAGGACATTGCGACCGTCAAGGTAGTCTGCCACTAGCCGCCTTAGGTAGAGGGCACTCCATGGAACCGGAGTGCCTCCGTGAAGCAACCGAATGGCAGACTATTGAATGCGTTGGCGGTGTCGAGAGACACCGCCAACAGCACTCCCTTCGAGGCGACGGCCTCCGAAGCCACGATCTTCAGATGCAGAATGGCGTCGACCGACCAGCCCGAAACCCGAGCCGGACGTCGGACAGGTCAGGGCCGACCCGCGTGAGGTGCTGGACGATGCGAGCAGTGACTACCCTCTCCAACAGCTTGCGTACCTCGTTCAGCAGCACGATGGGCCTGAAGCCAACGACTGATGTCGAAGGCCTTCCCGGCTTCGGCAGTAGCATGAGATTCCCCTCCTTCCAGCTGTGAGGGAATCGTCCGGACACCAGTCTAGTGTCGAACAGTACCCTGATGCGGGACTTCAGGTGGTCGAGGACCAGGACCAGCACTCGAGCGGGTACACCATTCGGCCAGGAAGCGGCGCTTTTCCGCATACGGCTCGTCGTGTGTGAGTTCCAACTCCAAACCTATAGCAGAGGAAGTTTTGCAAACAGAGAGAATCGGTGCTATAAAAGTTCACATTGAAAGAAGCATATGGAAGTTGAGAGACTTCAAAATGATCGGACCTGACGCATGTGTCGATATTTCATACATAATTTTTTTGGATAATATTGTAACAATAGCCTGTAGTTTAGTTAATTTACAGGATTGTCTATTTAGTAATCAAGTTTAAAAATAAAAATGCTTTTCTTTCTTTTATAGAGTTTTATTTCGAAATCTTGCATAATAAAAAGCACATGTCATATTATTAATAGAAGAGTAATTTCAAATCTCAATTCATTTCGGAAATATTGATGTTTTCCAAAAATGCGTGGACTCCTCTAAAATATCAGTACAATAGTTTTCATCATAATATTCGAATATTTCTTCTTTGTTTCTTGCACAAAACCAGCTTCTACTTTATTAGTACGATTAGTAAATACGTTTTATATTTAAATATCAGAAAATTACACTTTATAACAACACTATATTTAAATAAATTTCAAATAAAACGACCAACCGCGTCGCCGCCGCCGCTCCGTTGATTCGTGAACTGCGCTCGTTCGGGCACAATGACGTCACACGCACCCGCGTACACTAACTTTTAGCGGCAGGAAGGCATAATGTTTATAACTTAATATCTTCGTAAGTAATGGTCCGATTTGGATAATTCAAAAAGGAATATCATTCTTATGTCATAGAGAATAACGTGGATACTAGTTCTATTGAATTTGCTATACCTTTACTGATCCTCATTACTATTAGTCAAGTAAAAGCCGAATAAATAAGTATAATATATAACTGTACTTTAATTACTGTCTCACTGTTCGTCATTGTGGGGTTTATCGTTGGAACTGTGGTTGTGTCGAATATTCAAAGCAATTTTAGTCTCTATAATAACTTTTGTACACAACATGTGTAAAACCTGAAACCTGATCGCAGTGCCACCTAATAAGTTTTCGGTGAACCTTCCCTCAAAGTTTTAGTCTCAAGAGATTTCTGACACATAATATATGTGATATATTATAAACACATATGTTAAACGCACACACACACACACACACACACACACACACACACACACACACAAACACACACAGACGGCTGTTCCTAAGGTAGGCAACTTAATGCCTGTTTGTTATATAAGTAAGAAATATACAATTACATACATACACCTAGTTTCGGAGCGGGAATCGAATCCAAAACTTGGGAGCAGATAGCAAGATCACTGCCAACTGCACCAACAGGCTAGTCAAAATTGAATGAACACTAATATTTTAGACAGCAGTATGGCTCGCTTAGCTTGCTTTTTTTTCATAAATCAGGAAAGCTACCGAGTTTGGGCCAATGCGTCGATGTCCAATGATGTAAAGACCAGCGCATTAAAAAAGGAGTACAATTTTGCTTCCAGGTCTTTCAAAAGAGAAATTGCTGAGGCAAAGAGCGGAATAGGTGAGCAGAATTGGCGAGAGATTAGTTCGACTTCCTTCGGGAACTCATGCATTCTAGTGTCTTGCCAAGGCCGCTCCAGGAATTTTTTACACATGAGGGACGACTCGTTGGTCCACACCGCAAAGGAGAAGGCCGATCTTCTAGGCTCTCTTTTTGCCTCCAACTCGACTTTCGATGACCGGGGAAAAATACCACCAAATCTCGGTGTGATTCTTTTATGGGGGAAATCATTTTCCGACAGAGCTCCGTGCGTAAAGCCCTCCGTTAGTTGGACATCCATAAGTTGAGTGGGCCTGATGGCAACCCTCCGTTAGTGCTACGAACTTGTGCTCCTGAATTGGCACCCGTCCTTACACGTCTTTTCCGGCACTCTTACTCAGCAGATGCCATCCCACGCTCGTGGAAGATAGCTTTGGTGCACCCGATCCCTTAGAAAGGGGACCGCTCAGACTCGTCCAATTATAGACCAATAGCTATTACTTATTACTTCTTTGCTCTCTAAGATTGTGGAATCCATAATCAACTGTCAGCTCCGGCGGTATTTGGAGGAGCACCGGCTGATTAGCGATCACCAATATGGCTTTCAACGGAATCGCTTGGCTGGTGATCTTCTAATATACTTAACTCAGCGATGGGCAGAGGCAGTTGAGAGCAAGGGGGAAGCGCTGGCGGTTAATTGGACATAGCGAAGGCCTTTAATCGGGAATGGCATAAGGCACTTCTGACAAAACTACCATCCTATGGGCTTCCCGAGAAATTATGTAAATGGATCACCAGTTTTTTTTGGCAGACAGGAACATCAAGGTCGTTGTCGACGGTGCATGCTCAGACTTAATCTAGTCCAATTTAACCCCAACAAGACAAAAGTTTGCGCATTTACCGCTAAAAAATCTCCATTCGTCGTTTCTCTCCAATTTGAAGGCACTCCCCTAACCACCTCAGCCAGTATTGGAATACTTGGCGTCGACATATCTTTTTTTTTTTTTTTTTTTACTTCTACAGGCTTACATGCGCCTATACCCTTTTCTTTTCATATATTTTATTGTAACATACAGACGTTTTTACACAGCAAAAGTAAATAAGTACTTAAAACTAGACTTAATATCTCTAGTCCCTGAGACGAGAGTCCAAACTGACCACTTTTATCCTAATATATAAAAAAATTTTTTTTACAATACTATACCTTTTTTTTTTACAATACTATAACTACATGCATTATTATATTATTCCATTTATATATATTTATAAATATTACATTATTACCCGACTGCGACAGAAGGAGGGTTATGTTTTTCGAGTGTATGTAGGTATGTATGTATGTATGTATATATGTATGTATGTATGTATGTATGTATGTATGTATGTCCATTTCTTTGGCACGCCCTACAGCCCAAACGGCTGGACGGTTTTTGACAAATGAGGTGTCGTTGTATTTGTCTAAATTGTAGTAGTGACATAGGCTATATAAATTTTCAAAATGGCGCCCGCAAATAGCGGAATGAGGGAGGGGAGTTGAATTTTTTTTCTTACTGTAGCAATATGGGTATCAAATGAAAGCTAGTAAATTGTTTTATTCTTTTTAGTTTATAATAAGAGTGTTTTACGCAGTCGGGTTTTTTTTTAATACTAATACACAATTATATATATATATTATAATTTTAATTCTCCTATTTTGGTACTCTATAATTTCGGTTTATCTTAATCAGCACCAGCCCCCAGCTGTGCGAGCATATCCTCAATGACTGCTGTGTCTCTATGATGAATTGCCAACTTGAGGGTGTGCTCGAGGATTTCTTTTGTAGTAGCCTCCGCCGCCCTCCCCACGAATCGGCCGATTGCGTCATCCCTGTCGTCGGCGTAGTAGACACAGGTCTTGGTGTGCCTACTCACCGCGACCACCGCATGCGAAACGCTATTGTGTATTCGCAGCCTCTTAGCCCTCGTTTGGATGACAATGACCTCCTCGCTCGTCCGACACTGCGCCTCGTGAATGGTCATGACGCTCGACCCTTCTCCGGTACCATATCCCCGGCCTATTAACTCCTTTTTCTCCTTTTTTTTTTTTTTTTTTTGCGTCGACATATCTAGTAATGTGCAATTTCTTGGTCATTTGGAGGGAAAGGCTAAACTGGCCTCCAAGAAACTTGGTGTGCTCGGTAGGGCGAAGCAGTATTTCATGCTTTGCACATGGAATACTGGTCTCACCTGTGCTCTAGTCTGGTCTCACCTGTGTGGGTTGGAGCGCATCTATCTCTCTTCCAGTCCATCAGCCGATGAGTCCGAGTAGAAGAGATAATAATTAATCTGTATAATTTAATGAAAAAAATATTTGAATTGACGAGTGCGAATAACTTTGAACTTATCGAAAAAATAGTAATTTTCATTTAACTCCTTCTATGTGTTATACAAAATAATGATAATTCAGTGATAATAATTCAATTCAATTCATAAAAGTATGTAAGTTTTCATCAATGTTTTCTTATAACGTTTTCACCTAAAATTATCGTCCGTAAACCGACTTTACAGACAACCAATATTTTTTTTATACTTAAAAATATCACCTTTCAATTTTTATCTACGCGTTAGTCTAATGTTTATAGTGTGGCGTCGCTACATGCACTCCTTTCAGGTCGTATTTACCTTCATAGTTGTGACAAGTCTGCACTTGTTGCATGACCCTGTACTAGCATATCTGTTCCTACCACAGGTTCTTTGGACTGATTCATAGTTATTACTTTATCAAAAATCAAACCTCATGACTATTTGAAAAGGAATTTTAATTTGTCTACCCTCTAAACATGAATCGGTTAAATTTTAATTAATTACGTTAGTGAAGCTCTATCCACTAAATATCAGTTAATTTCAATAACAAGTTAGTGAATACTCAAAATTAGTGAAAATCCACTGATTCATGTTTAGAAAGTATAATTAAACCACATTTCACTTATATCACACGGTGGATATGAAATAAAATGGGTTTTTTGGACACGGAATAAGGAATAAAATTGAAAACGTTTTCGTTTATTAAAAGTTTTAATTTTATCATAACACTTTCAAATCGGATAAGCTACATAGCCCGTAGGTGGTAACAATAATACACACACACACAAACATAAAAAATAAAATAGATATATAAATATTTTATTTATTTTTAACACAAAAAAGAAACAATGGTGTCTGCGTTGTGGACATCCTGACCCCAGTACATGACACAGGACACATCCTATTTGAGTCCGTTGAATGTTTCTTGCGCTTATTATTCACTAGCGGCCCGCCCTGGCTTCGCACGCGTATTTAACTAAAATTTCAAAAATTATAAATTTATATTTTTTGTCACCTACACCTGCGTCGATACTGGAAAATATTTTATAATACATTGATTGAGTTATCAAACTGCAAAAAGCACTGAGTATTGATATCAACTTCGAAGCAAATAACGTTCAGCCCCTTTTAACACCGTTAGGGAATGAATTTTAATAAAATACGAAACACGTCTTCAATCAATTCTGTTAAAGAATATTTATGCAAAATTTGAAGTAGATTGGACCAAGGAATCACGTTATCCCATACAAACTTTGCCCCCCTTTTTCACCGTCTTAAGGGTAGAATTTCGTAAAATTCGTTCTTAGCTGATCTCTACTCGGTAAAAGGAATATTTATATCAAATTTGAAGTCTCTAGGTCATAAAATTCTAGAGATATCGTGATGAGAGAGTGAGTGAGTGACCTTTCGCTTTTATGTATATTAAGATTACAACTTAAATAGCTATAACTATCCAACTTTGTACAATTAATAAACAAATAATGACCAAATATTTTAACAACCAAGACATTAGTACACTAAGGTATTAAATGCAAAACAAAAGCGTTTCTTTAAATTTGGGCGAGACTCATTTTTTCGGCCGAAGTTTTGGACAGCGTGATTGTTACCAGCTGTTAATAGATGACGTCACATTAGGTACCTATTTCTATATATTTATATATATTTATTTTTAAATTTAATTACAATGAAACAAAAACTAAATGTTACTGTGAGTTATGTTTAATTTTTATGTATTAAAGTTATTTACATTGGTTTTGTACTTTTTACGTGATACGCGCACAGACAAAAAATTATAAGAGATGGCGCTGATTGAAATTAAATCGCGCTATTAAAATTTATTCTTGATGATATATAGTGTATTAATAAAACGGAGGTTTTAACAGATTTATTATATGTATAGATATAGATTTTATTGTGTTTATTAAAAATTGGTTTTTAAAGGCAAAAATAAAGTAGCGCTTAAGAAGAACGTAAAAATGAAAAAAAAACTGCTACAATCTGAACCATTCAAAGTCTTGCTTGAATCCAGCTCGCGTAAGAAGAAATTCTCGTATAACCAGCGGGAAGGTTTGATTGACAGCCGTTCAATGCCATGAACGAGGTGACGCCGATCTGAAAAGTTATTGGTGTATTAAAATGAGGGTAGTTACAGAATGTAAGCGCTCCCTGAACATAAATCAGTGAAAATTTCATTAATAATTACGTTAGTAAAACTATAATGACAAAAGCGAAGTAATACACTTTTTTTGCATAAGAATTCACTGTTTTTTTTTTAACTTTATTTTATATAAGTCGTATCTTGTACTTTGACTCGAAAAGGAGAAAGAAAATTATGTAAAAAAGAGAAATAAACTGATGGAAAAAAGAGAAAGTGAACGATTTCCGTCAATTCCTTTTGACTATTTTCTAGTTAATTGAACATGACACACAGTACGTGCAGGCAACTTTGACTTTATGGACGCTAAGCTAACGCTAAACAAAAAAAAGCATAGAACTTACCAAGTATCTCTCCCCGAGGAAGGTCCATACAAGTGGACCACCAACATCACCAGTACATGGACCGTTGTTACCGGCGCCACTCGTGCAGATCGTGGAGGCGGTCACTGTGGCTGGTCCATAGATGGCGCTACAATCCCAATTGTGCATCACTTCTACTGACGTATGATGTAATTCCGGATTGTTGTGGGTTCCGACTGGAATATAAATGGAAACAGTATTATATAACTACATAATCATAAAACCAAGTCCTCCACTGCGTCTATCTGTCTGTCTGTTCGCGATAAACTCAAAAAATACTGCATGGATTTTCATGCGGTTTTTACAAATAGATAGAGTGATTCATGAGGAAGGGTCAGGTACATATACATACCCTTGGCCCAGCGGGATCGTGTATATAGTACTTACATAAAATATATGATAGGATATTTCTCTTTTATATGTCTACAAAAAATTCAACAATGGCATTTATCTTTTAAGGATATCTTACTATACCCATTGATACTTTTAAAAAAATGGTCACACAATGTGGTAACTGGAAAGCTATTTAGTCGCATAATTATTATCAATTTAAATACGTCAGTTACGAGTACCTTAAGCGTTTCATACACGTTATGATAATTATTAACGCAATATAATTTTAATGATATAATCTTTAAAGTTATCGCAAAATGAAAGCTTAACTGCGCGAAAATAAATTTCGCGCTGGTCTCATATCGGTGACGGGATTTGCTTGGGCGACCACTCCCACGCTGCTCCCCTCCCTGTCACTGAAAATATCATATACTACACGTGCGAAGCCAGGTGAGTCGCTAGTATATAACCGCTAGGCTGTTCCTGTCGCCTACTAGTAGACAAGTTTTACCCCTAAAATGGCCCGTCGACTACTAGTTGACAAGATCGAAGCGGTCCGGATGTTCTCGAACAAAGTTATATAATAACCACCTTTGTCGCGCTAAGGCCGATTTGTGTTATTTATCTCGCTTCTTCGTAAAATTTGCTGTATATATATTCATAGTCACGTATCATAAGCAAAAGAAGAGACGAGCAATAAGTCAAAAAACGGCGGAACACTTTAGCCAACAAGGCTTGAGAGGCCCGGACATAGGAGCGGATAACAAAATGTTGCATTATATATAGAAAATTCTTGACTGATTGATGTCTGATTTGACTGAATGATATCTTATCGCCAACCTTAAACTGACTTAAAAACTAAGCTAAAACTTAAGCTGAAACTTAAACTGAGACCGCGTATCGTCAAACGCAGTGTGGGGCGTCTTCCGGCCCGCTGGACCGACGAATTTTACAAGGTTTCCAGTGGAAACTGGATGAGAATTGTGGCCAATCAGGATATTTGGCATGAACTTGTGGAGGCCTGTGTCCAGATGTGGACTGCCAAAGACTAAAGCGAAGCGTGCACCTTAAGCTGGCTTAGTAAAATTACGATATTAAAATATTTATTTAGTTTAGTTTTTTTTTTTTTTTTGTTGTATAATTATACATATATAAAATTGTTACGTTGATATAAAATCGATATAAAAGATAATGATAAAACTGTGACGCGTCATCACGTGACGGAGCTAATTATTATTAGTCAAATAATATTATGTAAATAAATTAATTTTAGATACGATAACTATATCGACGAAAAGGTTTTTTAAAATATAATTATGATTGAATATGTTAGGAAAAAACGTCTAGAATTATATTGATAAATTAAAAAATTAAATGATAAGTAAATCTTGTTTGTTTGATAATATCAGTAATATAATCAACCAGTGGTTCTTAAAGTGATTAACACGTTGAACGCCGCCTTGATTTTATAGTTTTTCTGTTTGGGCTATGGGGGATACCATGTGGTCGACACACGATTGTTCCGTTGGACAACATATGACGACGTTGGGGGACTATATAACTATATAACTATATCCTATCCGACATATTTAGTATACTTTTAAGTTTAACAAATTAATAATAAGTTTTGTGAGTTTTTAAGATTCGTTAGACCAGATGGCGTTTATGTCGTGTAGGCGTATTTCTATTTTCTTAAATATTTATTTTTAAATTTAATTACAATGAAACAAAAACTAAATTATAGTGTGAGTTATGTATAATTTTTATGTATTAAAGTTATTTACATTGGTTTTGAACTTTTTACGTGATACGTGCACAAACTGATTGAAATTAAAGCGCGCTATTAAAATTTATTCTTGATGGTATACAGGGTGACTGGTGAATTACCATCGACATTCGGGGAGAGCGCTCGGCGCACGGTTCCCACTCGAATCATGTAAAAAAAATAGGTAAATATTAATAAACTTTTAAGTAAAGTTACTCAACAATTATCCAATTATTTACGCATCGTCTGGACACCCTAGCAGCTAGCTGCACTTTCGACACAAAACAGGTAGTTTATCTACGTCCAAACGCCGCCACGTGTAAACAGGGTAGCAGGATAAACAAGCATGATCCAGTCCCCCTTAATACTTTAATCCTGGCTTAGGAAAGGCAAAAATACTAAGATATTTTACTCGTTTAAGCAACAAATTTGTTGACTAGGTAAATTATGTGACTTTGGCAATTTTTAGGTGTGAACAAGCGACACATTACAACACCTGTGCATGTGCCGCCGGCATGACTGGAAAAGTGTCATCGCTTCATTTATTTGAATTGAAATTTATGAAAATTTGGTCAAAAATTAAGTATCTATTTTTATTGCATGACCCGAATGGGAACCGCGCGCCGAGCGTTCTCCCCAAATATCGATGGTAATTCACCAGTCACCCTGTATAGTGTATTAGTGAAACGGAGGTTTTAACAGATTTATTATTAGTATAGATAACGTCTCATGTAAATGTCATAACTATTTTTTTATATTTAAAACTTAATAAATTTAAATCTGTCATCAAGATTCAAGCAATTAAAATAAACCGTTATCGTCCCAAGATATTATTACTGCAATTTTTGTTTCGTACACAATGTTGTGTTAAAAAACTAAATTTGTATTAATTTGTACAATTTTAATGTTTACCTAACTAATATCTGTTACAATTAATTAGTGAAAACATAGGTTTATGTATTTTTACCCGACTGCGATAGAAGGAGGGTTATGTTTTTCGAGTGTATGTATGTATGTCCATTTCTTTGGCACGCCCTACAGCCCAAACGGCTGGACGGTTTTTGACATATGAGGTGTCGTTGGATTTGTCTAAATTGTAGTAGTGACATAGGCTACATAGGCTATATAAATTTTCAAAATGGCGCCCGAAAATGGCGGAATGAGAGGGGGGAGTTAAATTTTTTTTCTTACTGTAGCAATATGGGTATCAAATGAAAGCTAGTAAATTGTTTTATTCTTTTTAGTTTATAATAAAAGTATTTTACGCAGTCAGGTTTTTAGATTTTTTTAATGCTTATATGCTTAATGCTTGTATGCTTAATACTTGTTTCATTTCTAAGATTCATATGTAAAAAAAAAAGTTAAAGTTAAGTTAAGTTAAATTAAAGTTACAATCTGTATGTTTTCTTTATAAATAAATAAAAGTCTTATAAAACTAACACACTTACTTTCAGAATACCTGCCGTATCCGGTGGTGACGACTTGCTCCCCGGAGAATGTGAGACTCAGGAACAGGCCGGTAGGCGGTTCGATGTTGTTTATGTTGCCTGAAAATATGTAATAATATAATTTTTAGTGAACCGAACTGAAACCAATCAGCCTACAGTCCCACTGCTGGGAAAATGCCTCTTCTCCAATAGGAACTATTATTGCAAAACTATGTAATTCTTCAGTTAAGTAGGTACCGGCTGATAACTTTGGACATGTTTTTGACTTAATATTTTTAGTGTCATATTATAAAGTTATAATCATGAACCCGTGTGAATCTAAAAAAATAGTAGAAAACTAGGAGCAGAAGAGAAGGAGAGAGAAACTACCCAGCTTAAAATGGGGAAATCGGGACGTTCTCAGCTTTCTCACTCACTCAATAGAATACAGCTCTAATACTCTTTCTAAATATGAATCAGTTCATTTCACTAATTTTAAGTGACTATTCACTTTTTATCAATGTACCACGCAAGAATTTGTGACTATTCAATGTATGAATATATGAATATTAGACTCCACTGATTTGATCATTGAATAATTGTATGTCTATTAGGGAGTATTTACTAACTTGTTATTGAAATTCATCGATATGTAGTGATAACAGCTTCACTAATGTAATTAATTAAAATTCTACTGATTCATGTTTAGAGAGCACACACGCACACACACACACACACACACACAAATACATACAACACAACACACAAAACATAATATATTCGTCATGAGTAAGATCAGATGCTAGCGGTAAAAACCACTTTCTATGCTTATTTCAACCACCCACCATCAAATACCACGACACAAAACGATAGTGTGAGAGAGATGACACAGTACTCACTGTTGTATCCCACAAATGGGATCGTTATAATAGCGATGTCATTGTTCAAATTGTTTTGGTTATAGTTTTCGTGTAGCTCGATGCTGTTCGTGATGATCCTGGTGCCGCCGAAGAAAAGATGGGTGGAGGCAAGGACGACCTCTATGTAGGATCCCTGGGCACCCACAGTGAGCCAGCAGCGGGCCGCGGTCAAGAGGCGTGTGTTGGACACGAGAGAGGCGCCACACATGGAGACCCTGCCATCTGTTAGGGTGACGAGCAAACCGGCCTGCAATGAAATGAAATGAACAAATACAGTTGAAACTAATACGTCATGTTAGAAAAATCATTTGCAAAACAGAAATTGCAAAATTTTAACATAAAGTACATTACAAACTTAGGTAATATACCCAATATTATTCAGCTACCGTAAGTTATATATATATATATATATATCATCGGCTTTATTAAACACTATATTCCGCCCGCGGCTTCGCCCACGTGTTTGTATTGACAAAAAGTCCTATGTCCTTCCCCAGACTATTTGTATCAAATTCTTACAACAGGTCGGTAACAAAGATCCTCATACAAAAAACGTTCCGCCACGCTCACAAAGTGCACAGTAATAAATTTTCTCACTCACTTTAGTGAATTGTTGCGAAAAGAAGGTCGTAAGCGCCGTGTTATAGGCGTCACTTACGCGTTTTCGCGTATGTTATATTTAGCCAAATTACACAAAATCGTACTGTAACCTACGTGTATTTTTATGAACCAAATACTAGGGGTTATGATATTTGTACTAAAAAATCAAAAAACATTCAAATATTTCAGGGACAATATTTATAATACCCGATGGAAACATGCCAAGTAAAAAATATACAGTATCCTAGCTGAACTATAATCGTGTTCAGTTTCATTTTAACTCATTCAGTAATTTTGGTTCTGCTGTCATGGTGCGTGTAATCGCATTAATGCCGGCGGTCGTAGGTTTGATTCTCGCTCGGGGCAGATATTCGTATTTGTAAAAAATATTAGTTTCTGGTATTGGTATATGTGTTTGTGGGTCTTCCCGCTGTGCCTCGGAGAGCACGAAAGCTATCGGTCCCGTTTGTTATCACAGACACCTGATGACAATCGTTACTCATGGTATTTAAAACTATCCGCCAACCCGCAGTGTAGCAACATGATGGATTAAGCTCCGACCTTTTTTCCGATATGGAGAAGAAGCCTTTAGCCAGCCGTGGGACGTTCAGGCTTATTTAGTTTTGTTCAGTTCAGCGCAACTAATATAAAAACAGACAAATAATAAAAAAGAAAAAAAAATAATTAAAATAAGCGTTTTCGGTCAGAATTATAATGTAAAGCACTTACAGTATATGGATGAACCCCCAGACCGGAAGGTGATCCTCCAGCGATCCTGCTGCCATCAAAATCAAAAGCAGTCTCGGCCTGCTTGATCCGGGTCGCTTCTGGGATACCAATATCCTCGTGGTAATTCAAAGAGATAGGCACAAAAGGTGTCTT
This sequence comes from Euphydryas editha, assembly GCA_036937285.1. Classification (NCBI taxonomy): domain Eukaryota; kingdom Metazoa; phylum Arthropoda; class Insecta; order Lepidoptera; family Nymphalidae; genus Euphydryas; species Euphydryas editha. Next base: position 10,548,818 of record JAUPFZ010000029.1, on the reverse strand, counting down.
GGCGCTGACCAGAGCAAAGCCGGTGATGAGCAGAAACAGCTTCATGGTGATCGTACCACGTTCGGTGATTGAATCATTTTTATTGACATATTAAAAATATTTATTCTAATAACTTATCTTATCTGAGTTCATGTTTCAATTTACTGAATCAGATGATAAAATAAAATTTTTGAAGGTAATTTGTTCCATATTGTTATTGATTAAATAAATGTAACTAATTACGTAGTTATTTGTAGGTAATTTATAATAATTGTTCGCATTAATAACTGCAGCAGAATTCCACCAGCGGACATCGCGTCATAATTCCAAATTTCACCAACATCACCTCGATGTCCGGAAATCTACAACAACCCAATTTCTACGGCATTTCCTGCCTCGCACGACCAGAATATGGAACCAGCTGCCATCTATGGTATTTCCGAACCGATACGCCTTAGGGACCTACAAGAAAAGAGAATACACCCATTTAAAAGGCCAGCTACGCACCTGCTAATCCTCTGATTTAGTGGGTGTTTATGGATGTCGCGTATACTTACCACTCGGTGAACGGACTGTCCGTTTGCCCCCTCTAACATTTAAAAAAAAAAACTATAGTTATATTGTGAAATAGTTAAGTTTCATAAGAATAAAATATGTTCCTACAAATTCTTAAAAAAAAATCCAGTTCTATAAACAATATTAATTAACTCTTTAATCGTACTCGTGTCGGGACTAAGGCCTAAGGCCAGCGAAGCAGATACATGTCTTAAACAACCAATAGAATTTCGTTATTTACACATCTCGTTTCCACTCAGCATCAGTGGATACTACTGAGCGGAGATGTATCATATTTGTATGGCGCGATTGAAGCGGAGATGTGATAATTATGTTCCACGCAAGCTAGCAATAACGCGCAGCGGAGAAGTGGTTTGAGCAGCTTGCAGTGAGAGGCGCCGCTTGTTCTCCCCGCGCCCCACATCGCACAACCGAATGAATTGATTCTTTTTTGATAGTAAGATGTTTTATATTAATAAATAAATAATAATAAACGTCTCACACCCAACGGCCCCAAGTAGGATGTGAATCCTGTGTCGGGAGTCCGGAAATACACACAATACACAAGCACAAACGCCCAGACCACGACAAACATCTGTAAGGCCTATACAAAATATTTGTCATTTGCGGGGATCGAACCCGCGACCGCTAGCGCATCAGCCAGTTGCTGTGACCACTACGTTAACGTGTCTTCATTGTCTCGTAAATATTTCAAGGTCTTTGGTATGTTAGTACTGACCCAGTCTGGAGACCCGTAGTGGAGCAGCGTGGTGGATTAAGTTCCAACCCTTCTTCTATATGGAGAAGAGGTCTTCGCTCAGCAGTGGGTTGTTTACAGGCTGATACAGTACATCATCTACTTTCATTATATCATCATCATCATTTGACTGGCCCGTGGCGCAGTTGGCAGTGGCCCTGTTTTCTGCTCCAGGGTTGTGAGTTCGATTCCCGCCCCGAGTCTGGGTGTAATATGTATTTATTTATATATGTATTATTTATATGTATATTTATTAAAAAAAATTATATATATGTATATCAGTCAACTGTTACCTTAAACACATGCATTAAGTTTGCCTACCTCTGGGACAGACGACGGTGTGTATGTTAAACATATTTATTTATTTATTTATTTATTATCATCATATCAACCATTGGATGTCCACTGCTGAACGTAGGCCACTTCGTCGGCCTCCAGAACGACCTGTTTGTAGCAGCTTCCATCCAACAGCTTCCAGCGAATCTTCTCAAGTCGTGTGTCTATCTCGCAGTCGGTCGTCTGACGCTGCACATACGTGGTCGTAGTCCGCACTCATAACCTTGCTGCTTTATTCGCCATCAGTGTTCGAGCTTTGTGCCCTGTCCACTGCCAATTCAGCTTCCAAATCCAATTTGTTATTTTGGCAAAGGTCTATAGTTAGAAATCACGTCTCAGATCCGTATGTCATCACCGGTAACACATATCGGTCGATTCTTGACTGAAGACACTGAGGTATAACGGATAAAAAGACGTTTCGCACTCCCATTAGTATAAATAGACAGTGTGTTTGGCAGGATATAGTGACGTTGATACTCTCCCACCCCTCCAGATATGATGGGTTAGGCCTACGTTCAGTGGAGAATACCCAACGGCTAATGTGGTGACCCGACTAACGAATGTATTATAAATATAAGCCAAGAGTGTTGAAAACTTTTAAAACTCAAATTGACGAAATTTAGACGTCATATTTTAGAATTAAAAAACATTTTTTTTAAATTACCAATGAGTGTGGTAACTATAGGCCTTATAAAGAAATAACAGTAATATACACAATTTTAATCATTTTAGAATATGACTGAGCCCGAATGTGTGGAAATTTCGAATCATCGATAGCGAGTCTTTTAAAATTGTTAGTTCTCTGGCTATAAAAAAAATCGACACAAATGAGGTAAAAAGTATTAAAGTATAATATAATATAATCGGGGGCTTATGATAACAACTGCATATGGCTTTACGTTCCCTCTGATATACGATAATATAATAATTATCTGATTATTATGTGCGTAAAAACCCAAAACTTGGATTAATATATTATCAATTTAATGACTTGGCGTTATCGTTATGTATGATAATGCTGAAATTATAAAAAGCAATGATCTAGCTAAAAATTGGTGTATATTTGATATAGCTATATACTGTAATGTATGGGAACAGCGCTCCTCTGCTGAGTAACCAACTGAAGGTCTATTCTACGCTTCTCAACTGGGGATTGGCATGAATATTTCAGAATTTCTTCCGAAACAGGAAGATACACTGCTAGAACAGTATCTGATGTTCTCTGTTGAGTAAAAATCTCTTGCCAAAGTTTCCATTAAGTTGTTTAAATTAATAGACCCATCTCAGAATTCTGACATTAAAGTGATTAATGACGTTAAGACTGATGAATTAATTTATCAACTAAACGAGCGCTTGAAAACACTTTGAAAATACTTTTGAAAAGATTGAGTCAAAGTACAAGGATTATGTTTTTGGACATATTATTTCTAACACACTTGATCCTTATGTGAAACAACTACGATATCTTCATTTAATATAAAATAATTTCAACTATAAGAATCAATGATTTTTGCAAGCACACTTGTTTTCAAAAGAAATTATATTTTGATTCCTATTTTTTTGATGTTTTTACTTCTACACATATAGGAAATCACTAAATAATATTATAAAACATTGTCGCCGCCTTGCCTGGTTAGCTACTAAACAGCTTTTCTTCCAGTTTTCGCTAATAAACGAAGTGATTCACGAAGAAAGTAGGTGTACAATTTGTTAAGTTTTTGTGTTCATTCTTTCATTTAAGCTACACCTGCTGTGATTGTTGTTTTGAATTTCAAGCTGTTCGGCGACGTTGCAGACGCCATGATCACGGATTGAATTTATCTCTTAACATGAATCAGTGGAATTTTCATTAGTTACGTTAGTGAAGCTGTATTCACTACATATCAGTGAATTTCAATAACAAGTTATTGAATACTCACTAAAACATATAAATATTCAATGATCAAATCAGTGGACTCTAATATTAACATATTCATACGTTGAATAATCACTAATTCTGCATGTTATGGTTCTTAAATTGATAAAGAAATCACTTAAAATTTGTGAAGTTTCACTGATTTATGCTTAGAGAGTAAAGAGCTGCGAGTTGGATGCAATCGAACGAGTAAGCCGAAACGGTCTAACCTCTTTCTTCGTCGTTTATTGTTTTGAAGGTGCCTACACGCAACATTAGCGGAATTGGTACGGGAACAATTCGCTGGAACAGATATGCCTCTTTTGCATAACTCAAACAAAGGTCTCCATGATCCCGTTAACTTGAAGCCGTATTTCTGTCGGAAGTTGGTATACTTCCTGATTTCAATTGCTTCTTTAATGCGTCGTGATACGAAATGGCATTCAGTTGTATTTTCGGTTCATGGAGCTCAATCCAGTGATTCGTCTCCGCTTGTAAAAGATGCTCCGCTATGGGTAACTTTTCAATATCCTTGTTTTTGACTTGGAATGGAGATCTGACGGAGTTCTTTAATGTAAGAAAGGAAAAGCGTAGGATCTAAAATACTACCCTGGGGGACACCATTGGTAACAAGTCTTTCATCACTTACACAACAAATAGACATGACAAATAATCTTCAAAGATATCTCCGGCCTAGACCACTGATTCATATTATTTGGAGTTTATTTAGTAGTATAGATAGATCTGTTGAGATTTAGATGGGCTAGACAGCTTTTGGTAACTTTCGCTTAATGGACGTGAATTCAAAGATTCCGTAACACTTAAAGACAAAGACCTTCGAGCAGTGTATCCTACCTGTATAGACATATGGCGCCAAGACCTGGACACTAATGATAGTACTGTTTCATAAATTTAAAATCACTCAACGTAATCATCAACAGGCTATAGAATCCACAAGTTGAAGTGGCAATGATCTGATCACATGTGTCGCAGGACCGATATCCGCTGGATCAGATGTGTCCTAGAGTGAACATGGTCAGTCACTCGACCAACTATTTGCGCAAGGGAAACAGGGATATTTGGCGTAAACTTTGGGAGGTCTATGTTAAAAAATAGATAGGACGAAGTAAATTGAATGTCACTTCGTGAAAATATATTCAATGAAAAATGGTTACTTAGTGTATATGCTACCGGAAACCTGGACTGGAAAACCGGAAACCTGTTCAGGACAACGTAGAGGAAACAACGCTAACATTGCTCCACGTACAAGTATTATAAATGAATAATTTTATTTCTCTATATAAATAGAATGTTTTTCCTTTCGTTTAGGTGATAAAATATATTTATAAAATATATTTTTAATTACATTTAAAACGTGATTTATTTATTTGATATTAGAAGATTATACAATCTTTTTAATTATGATACGTCCGTATCATGTACTTATTATCTTTAACAATAACCTTAATCGGCTCTGTATATTAAAAATTAAATATACCTTTATTATATTTTAGTCAAAAATAATATAGTCAGTTGTAGAATGTCTAGGTGATTTTTATAAAACAAGAACACGAAGGAACTAATGTAAGTAGGAAAAGACAGAAACAGGGATGACAGGAGAAAATCCTGAGATGACTAAGCATTACATATAACATACATCCCAAATGAAACTCTTGTGTTTTTACAGTCAAAAAATTTTGGACTAGACCTTGAATTTGGCGCAGGACACCCTGTTGCGGCGGTGGACGGAGGACCTGGTCCCGCCGGTCCCCAGGCATTGGACGGAGGACGCGGTCAGGCTGGTCCTTCGTAAGGTGGCGGTTCGGGTCGCTGACCTTCCGTCTGGTGCAGTTCCTTTCCGGACACGGGTGTTTCGGTAAGTACCTAAATAAAATCGCCAGACGGGAGGCGACCAGACTTCCACGCATGTGGGGCGCCAGAGGATACGGCGCTCCACAGGCGGCGTTCTCTCAGGAACTGCTGCAAGCATACTTGACAGTATTGTATGCGGACTGAATTTATACCAAACTTATCTATAAATAATTAGTTCAAAACATTTTTTTAATAAATGTTAAAAAATACTCGATAAAATATACTCATTAGTACCAAATTTTCTAAATTGTCATGCGGAACCCTAAATCGAAATTTCAATGCGGATGAAAATTTGCATATATAAGCGACGACAGTTTGTTCAGCAAACATCACTCCTCACTATGAAGCTATTTCTGCTCATCACCGGCCTCGCTCTGGTCAGCGCCAGGACGCCTTTCGCACCCATCTCCTTGAACTACCACGAGGATATTGGTATCCCGGAGTTGGAAAGGATCAAGCAGGCTGAAGCAGCTATAGACTTCGATGGCAGCAGGATCGTCGGAGGATCAACCGTCAGCCTAGGCGCTCATCCATACCAAGTAAGTTTCGTTTTAAGCATTAAATTAGTATTTTACAATTGTGTTGATTTATTCGCTATAGGTACATATATAGTATATATAAATTTTATGATTACATTACATTCTAACTTTAGTTTTTAACTGACTTCAAAAAAGGAGGAGTTTCTCAATTCATTGGCTTCAATTCATGCGAATTCTTTCCCGAACCTGATTTTTGATAGGTATTCAATATCATTTAGGACAGATGTTAAGGATCCCTAGCAGGCATATTTATTGATAAGTCCCTTAGTTGGTCAGACAAAGTAAATTGACTGCCGCTACGAACACAACAAACTACCACTCTCTCTTTTAGCATACCAAGGTTGGCTGGTAGAAAATGCGGTAGCATTGAGCCCGCCTTTTATTACACTTTAAGTGTACTCTCTAAACATGAATCAGTGGAATTTTTATTAATTACGTTAGTGAAGCTGTATTCACTATATATAAATGAATTAATAATAAGTTAGTGCATACTCACTAATACACATACATTTATTCAATGATCAAATCAGTGGATTCTGATATTCACATATTCCTAAATTGAATAGTCACAGAAATTCTAATGATTCATGTTTAAAGAGTAGTTATCTTATTATATTTATGATAAAAAGTTGATTTAATGAGTAATAATAATAATAATGTCCATAATGACATTAATAATATAATATCTACGTCTACGTGTTTGTGTGTGCGTATGTGCTCGTGTGTGTTTGACACCCTCTGCGACCTTAACGGCTCGATGGATTCTAGCTTGAGAGGTGTCGTTAGATTTTCATTTACTGTGAGAGTGACACTGGGTAGGTATATCAAAATAATAATAATAATAAATGGCGGATTTTTGACGCCAAATTAAAATGTTTGGCACTCTCTGCAACGGCTCGATATATTTTAGCTTCAAAGACATCGTTAGATTCGTTTTAATTGTGAAAGTGACACCGGGTATAGGTTTTGAATCAGAACACAACATGAGCTGGGAGTATGTTCGGGAGGTAAAGGCGGTAAAAGTTTAAGAGTCTAAAACTCCCATAATTAAGTCAATTTAAAATTTAACTATATAGGTACTATTAGCTCAATAGACACAACGAAAAATGAATTTGCTCAATTTCCGATTTTGCACACCTACAAATCTCCGCTCTTGTACGTCGTAAGGCTGACCGGTAAAAAATAATTCATTCAGAATTTCGCTTGCCTTTTGTACAATTTAATAATATAATCTGTTATAAAGTATTAATAAATAAATAAATAATTTCACAGGCTGGTTTGATCGTTAGTCTCACGAATGGAAGGCAGTCGTTGTGTGGAGCCTCTCTGGTGTCTAACACGCGTCTCGTCACCGCCGCCCACTGCTGGCGCACATCCAGCGTCCAGGGCTCACAAATGGTTGTAGTGCTCGGTTCGATCCGTCTTTTCTCCGGCGGTACCAGAGTCAATACGAACAACGTCCAAGTGCACGGAAGCTACAATGTCAACAATCTCCGGAACGACATCGCCGTTATTACTATTCCACGTGTCTCATACAACAGTGAGTGACAATTAATAAAAATCTTAACAGTTTGTATGAGAAATATGTACAAATAGTATATAAACTTTATTGCACACACACATGAACTCACAAAATTATACACAAAGCAAAGCTTAACAGTACAGAGCCTGCAACGGGCGGTCTTACATTATATATAGGTATTTACACATACATACATACATATACGCAATATATACAATATTAAACCGTAATTGATAGAAAAAAATATAGACATACACGGTACAAACAATAAGGCATATACTAAGTATAAATATAATTCATTGTATTTTACACAAATTTTATTTACTTGTAGACAACATCCGCAACATTGCCCTTCCCAGCGGCTTGTTCCTGAGCATGACCTACGCCGGAGAAGTGGCGGTGGCCGTCGGCTTCGGCAGAACATCTGATTGTAAGTGGTTTGAATATAATTTGATTTTTAAAGGCATATAGACATTTATTCTCAAAAAGCCACGAGTCGCTTACATGAGAATATACATATATGGTAATATAACATTAGTGTTCGTCTTAAAATAGCTACCCATACACAGGGCCGGCCTAAGGCGAAAATGGCGAGTGTGCAAGACTTATATTAAGGATGTTCATGGATGCCCCTAGGATAAAATTATGCCCCTTTTTATGCCCCAATTGTATGCCCTCCCAAAAAGCTCGAGTGTGCGGCTGCATACTTCGCACATCCCTTAGGCCGGCCCTGCCCATACAACACATTGGCTAAACACAATTAAGTATTATTATTTCTTGTTATAAAAGAAGTAAACTTTCGAAGCACTATAAATCTCCAATATTCTCTGGAAACGTTTATTAATATGAAATGTATTAAATTATTATTTTTATTAAATGCGAAAGTTTGTTTGGGTGGATGTTTGTTACTCTTTCACGTAAATACTACTAAACCGATTTAGATGAAACTTTACAGTAATATAGCTTATACATCAGAATAACATATAGGCTACAATTTATAAATATTTTTTGTAATTTGGCCATGATATAACATAGTTTTAAAATTATCACTCGAAAACGCGTAAGTGACGCCTATACCACAGCGACCTTCTTTTCTCAAGAATTCACTAAAGTGTCGACTGGGAGCATTTATTACTGTGCACTCCGCGAACTTGGAGGGACGTTTTTTGTATGAGAGTCTTTGTTACCGAGCTGTTGTAAGAATTTGATACGGATAGTCTGAAGCCTGTAGAAGGACGTAGTATATTTTTTGTCAATAAAATCACGCGGGCGAAGCCGCAAGCGACAACTATTATATTAATATTATTTTTATTGTAGCTGATTCAATCAACCGACCTAGATCACTTCTTAAATTCAGCTGTTAACCGCTTGAGTGTCCGGGCAATGACCTTATAGTTTACCAACTGCACAAAACTGCCCAAGGCCTCTCACGTTTTGTTACGTACTCGTTATTTCCCACCGGTGATAATGTAATATACGTTAATCAACCTGTAGTTGACAGGTGCACTTCGCGTACTAATTCCCGTATCGAAAAAAAGTTGACATGGGCAATATAGCCATAGCGACCATTACTTGACACGGGCGCTTATTGCGGTTAGTTTGTAAACTCTTGTTAACTAGTAGTTACTATTAGGAGCGGTTAATCGAAAATTATGCAATATTTAACTTTTTTTGTAGCTGGTAGTTCAAGCAGTAACCCGGACCTGCGCCAGGTGTCTGTCAGAGTTATCCAGAACTTTGAATGCATCAACATCTATGGACCTACAACCGTGATCCAGTCCACTATCTGCACGGATGGCACGGGTCGTCGTGGACCATGCAGCGGTGACTCTGGTGGCCCATTGATTTACACCTTCAGTGGTACCAGATATCTGGTGAGTGAAATCAACACAAAATATGCAAGTCGATAAAAAAATTATAAAAAAAATTGGTTGTCTGTAAAGTCGGTTTACGGACGATAATTTTACGTGATAATGTCATAAGAAAACATTGAATAAAAATTTCATACTTTTATTAATTGGATTGAATTATTATCACTGAGTTGTCATTATTTTGTATAATACAAAGAATGAGTTAATTCAGTTAATTATATATATATATATATAATTTTTTTTTTTTTTGTAAAATTAACATTTATTTGCACTCGTTAATTCAAATATTTTATTACTGAAATTATACAGATAAATTACAAGTAACAATGTGCTATTAACAATTTATTTACAACTTATATACGAGTACATGTGTGATATTAAAAACCCTCCAATTGGCGTTATTGTTTTTCATTCACAAGCTGAACGCTTAGGCAGATCCTGACTCTCTATCGCTTGTTTCGCGCTCTCGCTCGCGACACGTGACACTTCTTCGTGCGTGCAGCCTTTTTATTATTTCAGATTTACAAGACGTTATCACTTCAATAATTTAAAAAAAAGTTCGTTTCAAATAATTACGATCTATCTGAATTGCAAGTTATAAATGAGTGCACACACAGGTGCAAGATACACAGACATACAGAGCAATCAGATACTAGAAAGTATTTTCTATCTCTTCAATAACAAGTTTTAGCTGATAGTGATTAATCAACGTCAGATGAACTAGCTCCTTCCGTAAAATTTAATAACTTTTCAATCTCTTTCAGATCGGTGTGACATCATTCGTGGCAGGAGCTGGCTGCCAGGCCGGTCTTCCCTCCGGTTATGCCAGAGTGACTTCTTTCGCTAGCTGGATTAACGCAAGACTGTAAATGTATCGTGTCAGTAAGAGTAATGATTCAGAGTGAATGTATAATAAAATTGACCACCTTTTCCAAGCTGTTGCATTTATTCCTTTTATAAAATAAAATTATCTGTAAACGATGTCAGTAAATTTATCTTGAAACCTGAATTAACCCGCGCTGAACAACATTTTAACAAAAGAAATAAATCAACTAAAAAAAACTAAAACAAAAAGTATGCTACAAAGTTGTCAAATCAAAAGAGTATTATCAGCCAATAATAAATATTAACAGATAGCATGTACGCAAAATGAATTAGAATTTGTCATTGTGGGATAGATCCTTTTGGGGAATAAATCTAAACTCTGTTCTGGTTAGAGCGACTTGTTGGATTCCATTGGATATAGATAACCAAAAACAAGTTTATTTCTAACTTCATCAATTTTTGCAGTTTTTTTAGAAGATGAAACCCAAAATTACTGTCTTGAAATTTCAGCATTACAGTATTAGCGATCCAATGCTTATGTGGATTTAGACAAAGCTTATAATTCCGATCCATTTGTTGGTACGCGGGGCGTATCTCAAGGATACTATCTCAGACCGATTTTATTTTTACCTTTTATTAATGACTGGGAATCTTTAGACCGCATCGGAATCATTAAGTAATGTGTTAACTTATTAATAGATAAAATGAATCGTCTTAAAATTAATAAAGTTTAATAAATGAACAAAAAAAAATAGGCAGTTATAAGGACTGCTAACAGAAGTGAAAACTCACAACAATGGAAAAATAATATCAAAATTTTTAAAGCAAATATCAATAATAATTTATTTTATTAGACAAACATATAATTATATTTAGTAATTACTATTGTGCACAGTGATTCTACGATTAATCAGTTCAAATAATGATTATCGAAAATACAATTAAGACAATGCACAGTATACACAAAATAAAGTTATCAAGTGGTCAACATAACTTCACTTACTGCTATTACTGCATGTCGGTCGCGAAGTCACAAGTTATTACTCACACAAAAAGTCGAAGACGTATATGATACAGTCGATTATATACAATATATTGGTGTATATATGCGTACACAGGCCGCGAGACTGCGTGTCAGGAGTCTGGCGCAAGCGCAATACGTCACGAGCATGTCGAGGTCATTGGTGACGCGAAACTTTAAATTATTATTAACCCTACCAAAAATAGTTGGGCGATTTAAAAAGTTTTCACTTCAAAAATAAAATATAATGATAAGGTGAAGTTTGTCCGAACAGTGTACACGTACCGTCGTGACGTCATACGTCAGTCAGCTGTTACATAATTTAGGAACAGACGACCGTGTATATGTTAAATATTAAAAAAAAATGCTGTTGGTATGACCACTGCGCTAGCCTGATTTCATGGAAAATTTCGATAGTAATATTTCATATTTTTAAATATTTCTGTTCCAAAAAATCACATTTTATCGCTAAGTGCACTCATTTTCTTCATTAAAAAAATTAGACTTGTGCGAAACCGGGTCAGGTCAATAGTTTATTAATAAAACATAATGTAGTGAGTCAACGTGAAATAGAATATTTATTTGATCAGTAAATAGAATCTATTATTATAATTATCACGAAATACTTATGACTATTATTAGTAATACTTAATGTAACACATAAATTTCTTAACTAAAACTGTTATGAACAAAACTAGTGACGTAGCTACCGACGTTACAGCTGTACCAATTTAACGAGGCCCCCGAGTTATAGGGGCCGTCGAGTAATGAAGGTCCCCATGTCACAGGTGCCTCAAAATTTTTATACGATTTTTCTTATGTACTAACTACGCCACTAAATAAAACTTAAGTGTATAAATTTAGACATAGATTCAAATACAATATTTGGCAAAAATACACATTAAAATAAAACAATTATTATATAATTACAATTAAGTTCGCGTATCGACGAATATTTTGAAATAACACCTCGTTGAGTTAAAGGAGCACTATTTTATATTACGAAAAGTGTTACCGAAATAACCTCAAGTAAAGATGGCGTTGCTGTACCAGCTGTAACAAAAGTTTAAGATCGTACCCTCAACTACAGTAGCGCCCCTTTATTTAATGCTGTTTTGTGGACACTATGTGTCGAAAAGCCATATGAGATAGCGCACCTTAACCTGAATTAGTAGTAGCTATGTCGATACACGAGTCATCAGCGAATAAGTTTCGTTTTGTTTCTGAATACAAATATTATGTTATTAAACACATTTCATTTAATTGTAATATAAATATATTTTAAGACGATTAAAATATTATAAAAAATTATACACCTAAATATATAATTGCTTTTGTAGTGTTTATAATTATTTATATTATATATTTATTGTTAATTATTATTGTTTATAATTTGAATTTTTTTTCAGAAGCCATAGATTTTTTTTAAATATCTAACAGAAAATTATTTATAAAATACGCACGCAGACGTAGTAAGTTTATTACTAACAATGATATTTGTCATAATACGATAAGGCATAAAAATAGCTTATAGGCTTTGCTGGGCTGAGATTTCTCTCATTGAATAATGGTCGATCAAGCTGCTCAAATGACTGACAAGTTTTCTTACAAAATTTTCCTTAAACGCCAATCATTTAAGGGACAATTTCACCGATTGCTAATAAGATTTATCTATCACATAAGTTACTGATAGGCTATTAGTGTTACAAAGTTTCCCCAAAATAAGCTTAAATAAAGATGGCGTTGCTGTACCAGAGGACCGTTTTTGGGCAAGATAGTTTATTTAACTCGCTAGCCATTACAATAACAACACATTTATTAACTTCTCTAGTCTATGAGAATACTTGAAATTATATTCACTTCCACTAGCAAACTTAAACTCGTCTAAAAAAGTTAAGTTCAGATCATACCCTCCATTACACCAACGCCCCATTTATTTAATATTATTATTTTATGGACACTTTTTGTGTCAAACAGCCATATGAGAGTGTGCTCCTTAATCTACCCTCCATAACTACAGCTATTGGTTTCATAGATTGCGAGTAGATATCTGTCTATATCAACACTTTATTTATCAGATATATATGGGTTAATTATTTTATTTTATTTTTTTTATTAAAACTTTATTGCACACAAAAAAAAAGATACAATTTAGAACCATTAGCTAATAACAAAATATATGTATGCAAAGGCGGCCTTATCGCTTATAGCGATCTCTTCCAGGCAACCTTTAATGATAGTAGTTTAGCTAAGAGAAAGTGCCGGGAAGAGTGCGCAAATGACAGTTCAATGTTATTATATAATACTAACAGAGAAAAGAGAAAAAAAAAATTTACTTTTTATATACATACACAAATAAATACGTATCTACAAACACATACATACATATATACATACATACATACATAAATACATACATACACATATACATACATACATACATAATGCATACATACATACATAATACATACATAATATATAAACAATAAACCAATAGATCGCATATTTAAGACATTGTAGAGGAGTGATAATTTTTGTGCAACCGATTCTTAAAAGTACTCAATTAGTGATAGCAACAATTTTAATTACTTTTTTTTAGTATAACTTTCGATAAATAAATTTATTCAATTTGCAAGATAAGAATTACGATATGTATTTGGCATTAAATATTATATTAAGGATTATCTCCCCAATCTTATCATTTCTGCTACATAGCTATGTGTAGTAAAGACAGCTGACAAGTGAATACGATTTGAACAACTGACTTTATCCTCCTATTATCATCCTATTTTAACTATTAACACTACAGAACTTAACTGAACTGAATCAGCCTGTAAGCAACCCTTTGCTTGGGAAAGGCCTCCTCTCCATAAAAAAGTGGTGAATACGCTGCTCCACTGTGGGTTGGCGGATAATTTATCTACTATGAGTAATGGTATCAGATGTCTATGAAAACAACCGGGACCGACGGCTTTACGTGCTCTCCGAGGCATAGAGGAGACTCACAAGGACATACACCCAGACTGGACACAAATATTTGTGCAAATGCAAACATCTGCCACGAACGAGAATCGAAGGCGACTACACGCACCACTAGACCAGAACGGTTAAAAACTATAACATGCCTAATATTTCTATGGTCTCCAAAATGCTATTGAGGTTTTTATCTCGATCTCACTGATTAATCTTCGTTTCTTTTACATTCAACGTGACGTTGGCGAATATATCCGCGCTATCTTGACATTGTTAAACTTTTTTAATCTAAATGAGTTTCATCACAGGTATGGAGGGTAGAGGTTAGGAGCACAATATCATATAGCTGTTTGACTCACAATGTGTCACACTGGCGCTGGTGTAGGAGAAGGTATGATATGAAGTTAACTGCTTTAGATGACTTGAAGTTTGCTAAGTGGAAATAAGTATAATTTCAAGTATTCTCATAGACTAGAGTAGTTAGTAAATGTGTTGTAATTGTAAGTTAAACGACTAGCAAGTTAAATAAATTATTTAACCTAAAAATGGTCCTCTGGCACAGCAACGCCATCTTTTTTTAAGGTTATTTTTTAAATACTTTTTTTTAATACAGAGTGTGCTCCTGTACCTCTTCCCTCTATAATCACATGACCAATATGGGAAACCTTTGAGTTTTTTACGGTTAAAGTCTAAGTCCACAGTACGTAGTTTATAAATAACTTTAATATGAATTAGTAATTAAAAAGGAGATCTTCCAAAACAAGATGTCTACTCTCTAAACATGAATCAGTGAAATTTTATTAATTACGTTATTAATTAGTGAAGATGTATTCACTAAATATCAATGAATTTCAATAACAAGTTAACACATATTCAATAATCAAATCAGTGGACTCTGATATTCAAACATTGAATAGTCACTAGATAATTTTGCTTAGTATGATTCTCATATTGTTAAAAAGTGAAAAGTCACTTAAAATTAGTGAAATTTTACTGATTTGTGTTTAAAGAGTACATTGTTTTGATATAGGAAGAAAAATTTAGTAAATATCTTAGAACATATCTTAGTACTAAAGAATTTTAATACATTTGGCAACAATTAATTATAGAAGATTATTGTTATCTACTAAATTCCATTGTTTGATTATTAAATATTTTTTAATAGTAATATTAATAGTGTAAGTCGTTTATATTTATTTTAATTATGTGAACTAAATCAGCCTATAAATATCCCACTACTGAGCAAAGGTGTCTTAATAGACCACGCTGCTCCACTGAAGGTTGGTGGATAATTTCCTAGCGTCAGTAACAATCGCTACTATCTTAAGATGATTCAGTGGAATTTTCATTAATTACGTCAGTGAAACTGTGTTCAATACATAATAAGTAAATTTCATTAAAAAGTTCGTGACCACTCACTAAGTGATTTTCACTAATAAACTAGCGATATCAGTGGATTCTCATTTTTCAATGATCAAATCAGTGGACTCTGATATTCATATATTTATACATTGAATAGTCACTAATTCTGCGTGGTAAGATCCTAACTTTGATAAAAACACATGCAAACCGCGTTACCAAACCCCACATTAACCTCAAATATTTCAAATTTTTGACGTGCGGTGACCGCCAGAGAAGAACAGTTTCGTTCTCTTTCCCTCTCGTCGTAAAAGGCGACTAAGGCCATAGTGGTGCAAACAACTATACATCAACCAGGGTGGTGATGGTCATGAGCGTCACCATCTTCTGTTACAACACTGCACTCACCAACGTACCTGCTAAGCGTGGCGAGTATTGACAACACCAAGAGATGATGGGGGAGGTCTACGTTCAGCAGTGGAGATTCAGAGACTGATCTGGTATTGACAGTTTGTTAAAAGAGTAAAAACCAATTTCTCCAACTTAAAAGTTTTACATAGTCGTCTGTCATTATTACGGTATCGAACAGATAAAAAATTCTGATACTTTTACCCGACTACGACAGAGGGAGGGTTATGTTTTTCGAGTGTATGTATGTATGTGTGTATGTATGTATGTATGTCCATTTCTTTGGCACGCCCTACAGCCCAAACGGCTGGACGGTTTTTGACATATGAGGTGTCGTTGGATTTGTCTAAATTGTAGTAGTGACAAAGGCTATATAAATTTTCAAAATGGTGCCTGCAAATGCCGGAATGAGGGGGGGAGTTGAATTTTTTTTCTTACTGTACCAATATGGGTATCAAATGAAAGCTAGTAAATTGTTTTATTCTTTTTAGTTTATAATAAGAGTATTTTACGCAGTCGGGTTTTTTGATTTTTTTAATTAATTATTTTATTATTTTATTACCATCAGACTCAATCTTGTCTGTCAGATATTTCTATTTGCACGTAGCCGCATAAAACTTACTGATAGGCTATCAGATGGCCTTCGATACTACCAGCGGCTGATGTGGTGTGACGTGAAATCTTACACTATCAATATTACATACTCTGTTAATATGTGCAATTACATAAAAATCGTCCGTTTGTGTCGACTTATTAAATCGATTTCATATTAAATATATTTTATTACACTAAAGATATTCTTATTACGTAAGTAATAGCATCTTCTTGGACCGAAATTTAATAATATATTTTTTTTTAAATTTAAATATCTTTTTCTCGTCATGCATAGATTAAATTATTTCTAATAGAAGAAATTTCGAAGAGAAGTTTTGAAGCTACTGAAGTTAATTATTATTGCAATTCATTGTTCGTTTATATAAAACCTGAATAATTGTCCCAGTGCTGGGCATAGGGCAAGTCTCTCCATATCATATAACTCTTCTCGAGATGGTAATCTGCAAAGCTCTAATACTTGGAGAAAATATTTCCATACCAAGAGTTATTTTCGTTATCACGTACTTTTAACATCTCGTGGGACTATTACGTAACTTGCGTGATCGCGAGCAATCGGTATGGTGTCGAATTACAATACTAGCTGAACCTCAATTAGTATTAAAACATGACACCACAGTGATTTATCACGATCGCGCAAGTTACGTAATAGTCGCACCGGACCAGCTTTACGTACTGTCCTAGGCACCTCAAGGGCAAAAGGTAAAACCCAGGCAGGGGGGAACCATAAGGACAAATATCAAGAACCGATAACTATACTTTGCATAAGCAATAGGACTCTGCTACATTAATATCTTAACTTTGTATTAGTTCTACGGAAGGGGTCATCCATTATTTACGTGAGACAATTTTGGCAATTTTTCGACGTCCTTTAAATCTATTTAGAACGAACAATAATTTGCAATGATTCAAGGCAATTTTTCAATTTAATTAAAATTTGTACAAATTTTATTAAAATGGCGGAATCTTAGCCTACCGTCAACAATAATTACAATATCACCTTATAATACTTTCTTGAAAGATAACAAGAACTAATAATAATTAAACGAATTGATATTTATAGGCTATATTACATCACGTAATGATTAATTGTATCAAATCAGCCATAAATGTCAATCAAGTGATAATAATCATTCAACCTTGCCAATGATAACTTTTTTCAAACTTTAAAAAAATCTGGATGCCAAAAGTCAAAATTCCTACCATTTCTCTCTTCTCATATTCTTCCGTACATTATCTCTGTTTAAGCCAGCAATGCATTTATTAATCCTCTGGTCCTGAAAAATTTAATGAAGGTGACATAATATCATGGGTATCATCATTTACAGGTAGTCATACTAAGCCATTAATCCCATTAATCACGCACGATTCCCTGTTTGCCAAATTATGTTTGTACAAATGTTAATGAACCTTATATATATTAGAGTAAATAATATCTATATTTAAAGTATCAAGTATTAAAGCACGAAAGAGTTTTGTTCCCAGCATCCAAAGCACTAGATTTCATCTCATCGGGCTGATCTGCTTGTTTTTCGTTTCGCTTTCCTTGAAGTGTTCTCTGTTACCTGAAAAACATAAAATTGTGGTCCTGTAACTAGCCGTCATGGTAATAGTCGTAAGTACCTACCCACCCTAAGTGGTACCTAGTGCGCAATATATATCGATATTTCATAAAATATCGATATATGCATGCGATATATCGTATCAATCCGATAGTATCGAATAATCTATTATCGATATATTTCATCCGATATATATCGATGTGTAGAAGCAGATATATGATACAGGCTAGTTCAGTACGTAGCAACTTACAGCGGCAGTCATCCGTACGGGAACAGCGGGCGGACTATGTGATGAACTGGCTGACGACTCTTGTCTGAAACATGAGGACATAAAAGGTATTTTCATTACTAATATTTGAAATATATAAATAAATATTTGAATAAATTAATTTTTTGTTTAACATAAACAAGAAATACGAATTTCCAATAGCTAAATTCCAATGATTTTGTTATTATCAGAAATTTGACAAAGATCAGTCATGAAGTTTTAATCGCGACGATCATTGGAAAAGTTACCCAGATCATAAAAATGGGTCACATTTATTATTTATATTTATTTCAAATTTTTGTGCACACACAAAATATATAGTTTAGTCATAAATACTGACACACATTATACATAGTAGGCGGTAGTATCTATAAGCTGCGATGTCTTCCAGAAAACCTAAGTGGAAAGTATTATGAAAAAGGTACGATAAGATAAAAAAAATAAACAAAAAAAAGATATCTGTTTGATTAGAAAATAATAACTAATTCAGAAATCACAAGAACCCACCGTTTGATGTTCCTCGGTGGCGGAGGAGGGGGTGTCGCAGCGGAGCGGACAGACCCAGGAGAGTCAGAGGTATACCTAGACACGCTAGACCCGTGCCTAGGAGAGCTAGGCACTGGAACAGATCTAGGTAACGCTCGGACACTGGCCACCACGCGACTGCACTTGTTCCTGGAGTCCAGCTCCTTGTCGGTTTTGGTTGTGTTGATCGATGTGGTCGATGTTGTAGGTGTTTTGCCGAATGTTGAGGACTTGTCGTCGAGATTCGTCGATCTAGTGCCGAGCGTGTCTGTGTCGACTGGAACTGAAAATATGGAGATAATTTATTTTTAATTTATTTTCAGTAAGAGCAGCCAGTAGAGAATTTTTATTGAGAAGTTTATCGTTCAAAATATTTCATGCTTGGCGATGAAGGACATATCAGGTCTAGTGGTACTGGTAGTCACTTCACGCACCGGCGGTTGCAAGTTCGATTTCTATACGGATCAGATATTGGTATTTGTACAAATATTTGTCTTCGGTCCAAGTGTGTGTCCATATGGGGTTACTCACCGTGCCTCGGATAGCACATAAGGCAGTCGGTCCTATTTATTATTATAGATACATGATAGAGACGCCAATTCGTTGTGAAGCAGAGTGGTGAATTAAACTCCAACAGTTCTTCTATATGGATAAAAGATCTTCGTCCAGCAGTGGAACATTAACAGTTTGCCAATACACTGACTTTATCAATATATCGGTGCGCTATTACGTAACTTGCACGATCGTGAGTAATCGCTATAGTGTGGAATTTTAATACTAATTGAGGCTCAGCTAGTATTTACCGTTCGGGTGTAGTGGTACGAGTAGTCGCCTCAAACCGCACGCCGGCGGTCGCGGGTTCGATTCTCGCTCGGGATAGGTATTCGTATTTGTACAAATATTTGTTTCCAGTCTGGGTGTATGTCCTTGTGGGTATCCCAACCTTGCCTCGGAGAGCACGTAAAGCCGTCGGTTCCGGTTGTTGTCATAGACCTGATAACGATCGTTACTCGTGGTAGAGAAATTACCCGCCAACCCGTACTAGAGCAGCGTAGTGGATTGAGCTCCAATCCTTCTTCTATATAGAGAAGAGGCCTTCACTCAGCAGTGGGTTGTTTACAGGCTAATACAGTACAGTACAGTATTATTGTAATTCGATGGAATTGCTCGCGATCGCGCAAGTTACGTAATAGACCCGCGGATGTACTCACGCGCGTCGCGACTGCGGCGCGACTCGTCGCTCGATCACAAGATGGTGTCGAGCGTGTCGAGCGAGCGCAGCAGCGCGGGGTCGCGCGCGCACCAGCGCGCCAGCTCGTCGGGCGTCACCACGCCGTCCGCGTTCGTGTCCATCAGCTGCACAGGGGTTTACGTGCAGGGACGTCAAAAACACGGCCCGCATAAATTTATAGCTAGGTTCTAGCTATTTATTATGTTACTAGTCTGTTTGCTAGATAAAAAATCTAGCTAGCAAATAGTTAAATCGACCATTAGACCTAGGCTAGTTGTGTTACAATGTGGCCAATTCTGTTAAATACAATCTCTAAAGTTTAGAAATTGTATTTGAGTTTGACACCCCTGGTTTGTGCACGTTATGTCGGAAGCACACGGCATATTTTGAACGCGCAGACGACGCACAGAAGACTCGCGTATACTCGCTTCAAACGAGATTCGAATGCAACCTTGTAACCTTGGAGCATGAAAGGCACCTCTATTGCGCGTATACGCGCAGTTACAGCCATACAGACGTGCTGTAGTCGCTTGTAGCTTCCGTGCGATTGGTGAGCGCGCGCCTCTCCTCTGCCCCTTCTTAGCCCCTTTGTACACGCGTTTGAACCAATGCAAATGTAACAATCAGCATCTACGGCGTCGAAAACGTACGAACGTAAAACGCGCGACGTCTGCACGTTAAAAATACGCCGTGTGCTTACGTTCTAGGGGGCATCCATTAATTACGTAAAGCGTTTAGTGGGGAGGGGGAGAGCGATATCTTACTCAATCTCACGTGGGGGAGAGGGTTGTCTCGGTAAATATTACGTTATTTTTTCTGTGATTAAAAATCTGAAATACTAATCTTAAATAAAAACAAATATTAATTTTATAATAGTTTTTTTTTTTTTTTGAGTGAGCTTAGAGGAGGGTCGAGCAAAATCTCACGAAATTATACCAAGGGGGAGAGGAGGTCGAAAAATCGCCTTGATGATAGGCTCATTTTCTAACGGCTTACAGACCGATTCAGGTAAGTTCAGTTTATTGCAATGAATTTTTGTTGGGCTATCTTATGAGAAAAAATTTAATAATAAAAAACTCACATGGAAGATCCTATCGACGTGGTCCTCAGCAGCCGCCTTGTGTATCGGTGGGACAGCAGCTCGACCCAGCAGCTCGTACACTGCGCGCACCACCGCCAGCATCTCGCTTCGGGAGATGCGCCCATCTCCGTCGACGTCGTACAACGCAAACACCCAGGACAGCTTCTCCTGACGGGACCCGCGGGCAACTCGGGACAGAGTGTCGAGGAATTCCTGGAAATATGAATATTAGCAAAAGGTTGTTAATAAATATGGTAGTAATATATTATATTTACATACTGTAACAGAAAGAAGCCATAAATGTATTTTTTTGACGTGATAACTTCTAGTAAATCGATTAAAGCCGGATGCACGCACGAAAAAGCATGACTCATTGTCACGTCCCGCGAGCGAGAGCGCGTAACAAGCGATAGAGAGGCACGATCAGTCTAAGTGTTCGGCTTGTGACGCATCTAATCTCTTCCACTCCATCGGCAGATGCCTTCGAGTGGAAGAGAAAAAATATTTGAATCAACGAGTGCAAATAAATGATAATTTATCGTAAAACAAAATAATTATAATTCATTGATAATAATTCAATTCAATTTATTAAAGTATGCAATTTTTTCGTTTTAAATTACTTGGTACAATAATGGTGCAAAGGCGAACAAATAGGTAAATATATTTTATAAAAAAAAAATAAAGAAGCTTTTACTAATAAATAAATAAAATAAATAATAAATATTAACCAACAATCACACCACGTTAACCTAGCCCCGTGCTAAGTTCGTAAGAACTTGTGTTACAGGTACTAGGAACGGAAATAAATTTAAGATATAAATACATATATACATAAATACACATCCATGACCCGGTGCAGACATCTATATTCGTCATACAAATTATCTGCACCTGGCGGGATTCGAACCCGCGACCGCTGCGTAAAGTGTCCAGTTGCCTGACCACTCGACCAGCCGGCCGTCAAATAAATATAAGATGACTAGTATATATAATATAATATTGGTATTGCATTTTATTTCTCAGTTTTTATTATTTCATCTATATATTAGCCTATTAATTATTAGAGACAGATTACAGGCACTTACAGGCTAATTGAGTTTAGTTCAGTTAGACTAAGACTCGTTTACTCACCTCAAAGTTCAATTTCCCTCTCTGCTTGTGTTTGATAGTATTGAACACGAAGTGTGCGTATTGGGTTGCGTCTGAAAAAAAAAGAGGTTGTGTAACCTTCTTTGACATTGTGACAGATGACGATTAAGTTAATAATAAATAAGTCATGTTAGAATTTAATAAAGTATATATCCCTACTATAATATATTATAAATGCGAAAATAACTCTGTCTGTCTGTCTGTCTGTTACGCTTTCACGCCTAAACCACTGAACCGATTTTGATGAAATTTGTTATTAAGATAGAACTGAACTTGGGAAAGGATATAGGTTAGTTTTCATCGCGAAAATAAGGTAGAAGGGGTTGAAATAGGGGACGAAAGTTTGTAAGTGTTGTTTGTTCAATTGTTTAAGACAAAGACAAAAAAAGCATGCACGGGGAAAGAGTGGGGGGGGGGCGTATTGGGCGGTAGGCGGGGCGCGGAGCGGTGGCGGCGCGGCGGTGCGCTTACCATGTCGCGCGATATAACCGAAGCCGCGGGCGGAAAGCTAGTTGATAATATAACAACAGTAATATATACACTTATTTATATGAAGAGTTTTTTTTTATTCATTTTACATCGACAAGTAATAAAATGAGAACATCATCAACGTAGTCGAAGTCAATTAAATACGCATTATTAGGGATAACTCAAAAACTACTCGTTAGATCTCAGTCGAATTTAAATAGGACCACCAACATAATAAGCACCAACTTTAGAATATAAAGAGAATCATCAAAATCGGTACACCGAGTAAAACGTTATGCGGTAACACACATGAAAAAATACAGTCGAATTGAGAACCTCCTTTTTTGATTTCAGTTAAAAATACATTAAAATAAATGTATTTCTCTGTAACGTATTAAAATGACTGAAATAAAATAAAATTCAAATTCAAAGTAATTATGTAGTAAGAAACAATGACCGTATTTTAAGAAAATTACAAAGTTTAATTTCAAATAGATCCCATCTGGTGCAAGAGTTCGTAATTAAGAATAAATTGATTATTGGCTAAAGTTTTTATCGTTCGTTATATAAACTATTCTTACTTATTTCTAGATATGTATAAACCAAACAATTAGGTACAAGTTAGTTCTGTATTATACCGTCAGTTGGTGCCACTATCTTTGTATAGTCTATTACGTAACTTGCGCGATCGCGAGAAATCGTTGCGGTGACGAATTTCAATAGCTCTTCGATAGCTGAGCCTCAATTAGTATTTAAAGGCGACACCACAGCAATTTCTCGCGATCGCGCAAGTTACTTAATAGCCGCAACGTTTATTAATATTATGATTAACTTTCAATTATAACACATTTACTAACTACTCTAGTCTATGACAATAATTAATTCCACTCAGCAGTCTTCAAATCATCTAAAACAGTTAATTTCAGATCATACCCTCCACTACACCGGCGCCCCCTTTATTTAATGCTATTTTGTGGACACTTTTTGTGTCAAACAGCCGTATGAGAGTGTGCTCCTTGCCTCTAACCTTCCTATTTGAAACAGTTCGGTTTTTGCACACCGTTTTACATTCGAAAATATTTATAGCAACCATATTGTCTGTCCCTCAAATACATTTCTACTACAATCCGTTCTACGCAGCCCTCCCAAAGCGAAACCTCTCACCAAATGAATGGATTTTATCGGGTCATCACGTCGCAATTCGTTTCTAATTAAAACGGTTCGAAAACAAATCGAATCGTTTTTTTATATAGAAATCTGGCTTTAATATATAAACTTACATTAAAGATACGCCAATCAACAAATTCTTACCTCCTAATGGAAAGAACTGTGAGAATATATTCTTGAAAGCTTCTTCATCAACGACGCCGGTCGGACACTCCTGGAAACAAAAGTAATTGGTTATCTTTGTTCATGATAAAAAGTTTGGGCTACGGAGCCCACAAAGGTTGCAATGTAAGAAATGCTTTAATGGTTTTTATTTCCGTAATGAGTCTACTTTTACCAATATCGGTCAATAAATTATTATAACAATTGACAACAAGCACGCCACACTTTTCTGTAGTAAAATAAATATTTTTGTTAATCACGCCAATCTACTTTTTAGTTTGGTTTTCTATTAAAGCGTGTTTTTTAGTGTTTTTTCATATAGCAATATGGCAGCAACATGGTTTTTCGTCTGGTAGATCTACAGTCACAAATTTATTTTTATATGTCACCGATTTGATTGAGAATATTGATAACAAACTACAAGTCGATGCCATATACACAGACTTCGCTAAGGCCTTTGATAAAGTGAATCACGCACTACTTCTTGACAAATTGAGAGCATTTGGTATAACTGCGACATTATTGAACTGGTGTGCATCTTACCTTCAAAATAGATCATCAACAGTGGTGATAGATGGCTACACCTCAAAGCCATATATTGCCTACTCCGGTATACCTCAAGGCTCTAACTTAGGACCAATCTTTTTTAACATTTTTATAAATGATATTGCTTCAATATTTCAACACTCAAAAATCTATCTATTTGCTGATGATCTCAAAATAGTAAAAGCTATTAGAAACAATTCTGACGTCGAACTATTACAAGACCGCCTATCTCAGTGGTGTAATGATAACCAAATGTTTCTCAATACCAAAAAATGTCACCTCATCAGATTTACTAGAAAACATAATTACATACATAGTCAGTATTATATTGATACTGAAAAACTAACTGTTGTTCGAGCAATACGTGATCTAGGAGTAATACTAGACAGCGAATTAAAATTCTCCAATCATATCGACAGTATAATCACCTCAGCTGCGAAATCACTAGGCTTTGTATTGAGGAATTCAAGAGAATTCAGACAACCATCTACTACAATTAAACTTTACAATAGTCTAGTTAGAAGTAAACTAGAATATTGCAGTCAAATTTGGAATCCTCACTACAAAATCCATACTATTCGAATAGAAAGATTACAAAAACGACTACTGCGTCATCTTGTGTACCGTTCGAATAGGAATCAAACTAATAGTTCATACGAAAGACAGTTGTTAGAATATAAGATTACATCACTACAATCGCGTAGAAGTATCTCAGATATGATATTCTTATTCAAAATTCTCAATAACAGCATCGATTGTCCACCAATAGTTAAATTATTTAATTTTAATGTTCCATCAAGACTACCTAGACAACCGCAAGCTTTATTAAATGTTTCCTTCTACAGATCTAACTTAGGTAAATATTCCCCGTTAGCTAGACTGGCACGTACTTATAATGATCTGTCCTCGAAAATTTCTGGCTTCGATATTTTTTGCGATAGTTTACCAAAATTTAGGTTTAAATTAGTCGATTTCTATAATAATATTTGATTGATTAATTAATAGATATATCATTTTTATTTTCATTAATATATAATTGTAAAGATGTAAACATAGTATTATCAAATAATTTTATTTCTTTTAACAATCTATTTTAATTTAACCATTATTCTAATTCCGTATTTTTTTTTATTTTCTTATCATCATTTAAATATTAAACAATTAATGCATGTTGTGATTACCTATAAAAAGAAATACAATTATACTCTTATTTTATAGTGTAAATATTTTTTTGTGTTAAGTACTATTGTCATTTCTGTTGGTAATTCTAATAAATAAATAAACTATAGGCCAAAACTGTTTTATGATCGATCATTAGTCTAGAAGTAGTAGAGTATCTACTAATATACCGATCTTGATCCACTTTTCCAAAAATGGCAACATCTTTATCCGTATGATAGTGACCAGAACGCGCTGCATTTTTGACATCAAAATTCCCAAACTGAAAACCCTATAACGAACTTTGTGCTACTCTTACTGACAGTGCATTAGGTCCATAAACGTCACAAATTATTTTCGCAGCTTGAGTCTATTTTTCATCTTTTCTGTAATTATATTTCAGAAAATATATTGAATTATTTCGTTTCACTCATTTTGACGGACAGAAAAACAATTAAAAAATGGCGGAAAAAAGATTTTTTTTTTCTTTTTTTTTTCCTTGATATTAAAACCAGCCAGATACAAATATTACAACCAAAAAGATTTTTCTTCAATTTTATACATACAACATACGAAAAGACTTACCGAGCTAATAGAAGCGTGTTAAAAAGGTCAAAACTCGGCCTCTAGTATTAATTTATTTATACTCTATTGCACAATACATTATTAAATTGTACAACAGACGGGCTTAATGCTAAAAGCATTATTTAGCAGCCAATCTGAGGACACACATGCCGGGCTAGCATGCGTACCGAGATATCCCTTGACGAGAGAGAGAGAGAGATAATGTGTCTACATCAAGTATTTTCTCGATAGACCTAACATGCGCACTACGAGAGACAAAATTCTCTTCCGAGGAAAATTAATTCTAATTACTTTATCTCGTCGATAATATTCTTCTTCAAACGTCAAAATCACGTCAAAATTCGACAAAATTACTATGTAATGTTAGCTCCCGTAGAGATAAATACCACAGATATCTAAAACTTAATGTTATCTCTTCTATCGACGTGACGAGAAGAGTATCACGTGCACGCATGTTAGCTACTGTAACATAGAGAAATAATACGAGAAAAGGGGTAGACAATATATTGTCGTGCGCGCATGCTAGCCAGGATGAGCGGACGTTTGTATGTGCGCAAAACAGGAAAATGAGCAAATTCATATTTGAAAAAAAGGTAAAAGAAGATAAAATAAGAGACAATCAATTATATTGAATATGTTACATTTGAATCCATTTTATAATCGTTTGCCTTTCAACAAAACAAAGAACATCTCTGTTACATTTAGGCCCCTTTTCATGATAAAGAAGTCACTAGACGTGCTCCCACGCCTACATTAAAACAATAATTTGACAGTCTCATTATATAATACATAATGAAATAGAATAACTAAATAAATAAATAATTAATGAACGATGATATGTATATCAGCTAACACATCGAGCAACGTGAGAGAGGAACTTTGCCCAGCAGTGGGTTGTCAATATGCCATAACACAGTAACCGAAAAGTCAAGGGGACAGCTTACCAAGCATTATTTTATGATGAAATTCTGAAACCTGTATACCCGCTAACCCACATTGAAGAAGTTTGGCTTAAATTCCAACCCTTCTCTTTCGTAGAAAAGCTCTTTGTCCAACAGTGGGATGGCTTAATAGGCTTTTATACTTAAAAACGCGGACAAAGTCGCGATTTGCTAATAACTATAATAAGAAATGTAAATCTTGTACCGCGTAAAAATCTTTCAATTTTCAAATAAATCTTCTTATATAAATGCAAAGCTTTACCCATAATAAATATCATGTAAAGCTCTCGGATAAAAGAGGCTTTCAATATAGACTAATCGTGCCGTGTGGTTTCACTCGTCTTACTAAATTTACTGATACAATTTTATTAGTTCAAGCGTAAACTTTTATCGATATTATGAAGTGTTTATCTATTCCTAAGAGCTAGTTAATTGATTAGAATTCCTTGCCTAAAGTGAGCTAACCCAATGGGGAAATCCTATGACGGGCCCATTGGCGCAATTGGCAAAGACTTCTGGTTCTGGTTTCCCAGCCCGGGTGTGATTGTAATATAATTGTATTTATTTATATACATATCTATTATTTATATATATATTTATTCAAAAATAATAGGTATCTATATCAGTTGGCTGTTACCTAAAACACAGGCATTAAGTTATATAATTGCCTACATTAGGACAGATGAGCGTGTGTGTGTTTGTGTGTGTTAAGAATATATAAAAAAACACAACTGTGACTCCACAGTCCATATGTCACAGAGTTATAAATATATTTGATATCGTAATAGGTAGAAAGTTAAAATTTTGCACAGAATATAGAATATACATTACTATGGCCGATATAATTACAAAGAAAAATAAAAGTAAAAAATTGAAGTAAGTCTTGTAGGTCAGAAACGTGTAGAATTGCGGGTTCGATTCCCACCCGGAGCAGATATTTGTATTTATATAAACATTTGTTTCTGGTCTAGATGAACTTCCTTGTGGATCTCCTCACTGTGACTCGGAGAGCACGTAAAGCTGTTGGTACCGGTTGCTACCACAAGCTTCTGATAGTGATCGATATTATAGTAGAAAATTATCCAGTAACATACAGTGGAGTGGAGTGGTGGAAACCCTAACTCTTATATAGATAGGGGTGTGCGATAATTATCGATAATTATCGATAAGTATTATTCGACAATTTTGATTCGATAATTATCGATAATTTTTCATTCGATAATTATCGATAACTATCGATAAGTTTTCATTCGATAATTATCGATAATTTTGTGCGATCCGATTATTATCGATAATTTTGTGTGATCCGATAATTATCGATAATTTGGTGTGATCCGATAATTATCGATAATAGTTTTTGGATTTGATAATTACGGCGGATGACCTTTTTTTTTCGTCGTCCGATAACTTTCATCCGATAATTATCGATAACTATCGTCAATTATCGATAATTTTTTTCCCATAAATATCGATAATTGTCGCTAAGTATCGATAACTATTTATACGATAATTATCGATAACTGTTCATTCGATAATTATCGATAACTATCGATAACACGATACGATAATTATCGATAGTAAAATTATCGATAATTTTTTCCGATGAACATCCCTACAGTCAGACTTAATAACATTAAAATAATGATTCAGTTTCGTTTATCATCGTTCTCAACTGATGGTTGTCCACTGCCATATATAGGCCTCCTTCATGGACTGGAAATTCGCCGTCCTAAGCCATCAGAAATCAACGACTGTTCAGGACTCGCTTAAGATCCTCTATCCACCTCGTCGTGGTATGCTTCACGGTGCTGAGAACTTTTATATAATTATAAATGTAGCCTACCTGCTTAAAGCCCCGGTACATCAGCTTGATCTCGTGCTCTGTGAAGTGAGACGCTTTCGCCAGCGCCTCCGGCGGCTCTGGGCGGTACCTGGACCCTGGACACCAGATGTTGGACCCCGCATCATCAAAGTCCTCATCTGAAAATATATTATCTCCTATACTAATCTACACAGGAAAGAATAGAACCGTTGGTTCATAAACTTACGTTCATTAAACAAACTTCTAATTATTAAATAATTATATTAGAAATACAATCAATGGTAGGGTAATCAACCGCCAACCTGCAATGGGGCAGCGTGGCAAATTAAGATTTAACCGTTATCCAATATAGAGAAGACTCCTTTGCCCAGCAGTGGGGCACAGACTTTCAGTTTAGTTTAAGATAACTATTATTTCATCCACCATTTTGAATTGCGTATAAAGTATGAAAGCTGTGATATAATGCTGTGCCGATGTAGGCAGGAGGAGTAGGGAGGGAGTGTGTTTGCTTTGTACACAATGTTTGTGAAAGCTCGCTAAAAATACGACCAAGTGGCCCTCAAAGTGACACGTTGCTTATGTCACAAGCTGAAGCGGTTTTTATTAAATCTTATATGTGTGCTGGTTAAATATGCCGTTACCTGTATATGTGTAGGTGAATGTGTATGAGTGTGTGTGTGTACGTACATAACGCAAAAATGAGCATATTGTCTCTTGATAGACAAGGTAATGTGTATTGTGTGCCAGTATATTAGAGCATGTATTAGCGTTTTTGAGTACATATAAGTAAGTATTATAAGTGTGTGCATACGTATGTTTTTGAGAGAGTGCGTGCTTTTCTTCGTGCGTATGTATATGTGCGCAAGAATTTCAGCGCGCGCGTGGGTGTGTGTGTGTGTGTGTATGACTGTGTGTGTTTATGTCTGTCTCTGTGTGTGTGTGTGTGTGTGTGTGTGTGTGTTCATAGTTTCATAAAATTCCAAACTAATATTATGAATGTGTTATTGTTGAAAGTACAAATAATTGTCTAATCTGCAAAAAAATGTTTTTTTTTTAACACACACACGGTCGTCTGTTCCTAGGCAACTTAATGCCTGTGTTTTAGGTAACAGCCGACTGATATATATGTTACATCCAGGTCGGCAATCGGATTCTCGATGTGGATAATTTTATTAAGTATGATTAATAAAAGAACGTTTTTATAAGTTCATAACTTGCACCACACACGTATCTTACAGCGCAGTTGTCGGGCTCCGGTCTCTCAGCTACAGACACGCTAATTGTAGGAAACTGCGATCGCTTTGTTTCCTTTTAAACATTTTTATTTTTAATGACGGATATATATATTTTATATACAACTAGCTGGAACCCGCGACGTTGTCTGCGTTTCATTAGTAGTAATAACATGATACAAGAGACAGACAGAGTTAGGTAGATATGTTTGGAAGTCTAAATGAATTTTTAAAAACACTAGAACATTTTTTTTTCTTTCAAAGTCAAAGTCAAAATATTTTATTCAGCAAAAAATTATTACAATTATTTACTGAACGTCATGAGTCTACCACCTGTTCGGAAAGAAGAAGCCTCTGACCTGAGAAGAACTGGCGAAAGAAACTCAGCGGGACTAATTTTTTTTTTAACGTAATGTTTTTTTTTTTAAAGAAAATTAAAATTGACAAATATTCTCTATAAGTTGAAATAGCCTGGAGGCGATCACATCATTCCCAAGGCGTACTGTCTTCTAGAATATCGTTGATAGAATAATATCCTTTGGTACACAAACGTTCTTTCACAATTTTTTTTTAAATTTGGCAATAGAAGCTTTTTGAACGTTTTCTGGGAGCCTGTTGTATAAGCGTATACATTGTCCATAAAAAGAATTACTGACTCGGCGTAAGCGAGTTACAGGCATTACAAGTTTTTGTTTGTTCGTGCATATTGTGTATGTTGTGTAGTGTGTTGTAAATTCGTGTATATTGTTATTTCTTTAAATTTATCTCTTAATGATACTCTAGGGCCTAAACTATAAATTGCACGAATGAACACTTGTCTGCAGGACAAAAATTGTATTAACGGTAGCTGCATTTCCCCATAATACGATTCCATAGGACATAATACTATGAAAATAACTAAAATATACTACGCGAGCTGTATCTATGTCAGTAATAAGTCTAATTTCTTTTTCCGCGAACGCTGCAGAGCTGAGCCTATTCGCTAACCTCTCAATATGGAGATCCCACTGTAATTTCGAATCTATAGTTAAACCTAGGAATTTAGTGGACTTTACCGGTTTTAACATTTCCCCTCCTAATTCTACACCATTATCAACAAGTTTAACATTAGGTGTCATGAATTTTATTAATTTTGTTTTTTTGTTATTTAATAGTAAATTATTCGAATCAAACCAATAGACAACCTTTGAAAGAGCATTGTTTACATCGTCATACATAGGTAAATTACGTTTTACCTTAAAAATAAGTGAAGTGTCATCAGCGAACAATACTATCTCATGTTTGTCCTGTACAAAAAATGGCAGATCATTTATGTAAATAAGGAAGAGAAATGACCCAAGAATAGAGCCTTGTGGAACCCCCATATCTAGAGGAGCCCCAGGAGATCTCTTACCATTTACATCAACCTTCTGTATTCTATTACTCAAATAGGAATTCAGGAGGTTGAATGCCTTATTTCTAATCCCATAATGATGCAGTTTCCTGATCAACGTCTCATGATGCACACAATCAAAGCCTTAGATAAGTCACAGAATATCCCAAGAGCATCCTGCGACCTCTCCTATGCCTCAAAAATATTTTTAATTAGCTCAACACTAGCATCTGCTGTGGAGCGACCTTTTGTTAAACCATACTGTTTCTTATGTAGTAGATTGTGTGCATTAAAATGCGATAACATTTACCCGAGTATGATTTTTTCAAAATTTTTACTAAATGTTGGCAGTACTGAAATTGGTCTAAAATTATTAGGGTCTGATTTAAAAATAGGAATCACTTTACTGTGTTTCATTAGATCAGGAAACACACCATGTTCTATACAGCCATTAAATATAGTAGCTAGATGAGGTGCAACAACATCAATTATGGAACTAACAACTTTTACAGATAAACCCCATAGATCAGCTGATTTCTTGACGTCCAGGCTTCTGAAGGCTACTATTATATCTTTGGGGTTTACAGGTTTTAAACCTGTAAACCCCAAAGATATAATAATGTAAAAAAATGTAAATATTACATTACATTCTTTAACGTTTTCCTTTAGCAAAAATTCGGCAATGACTGGAGACGAATTAAGTGATTGCGTTGTTGAAAGTGGAATGTCAGTGAAAAAATTTTCAAACTCAGATGCAACTTCTCGGTCTGAGGTAACAAAATTATCATTGATATTTAACTTAAAATTGAAGCTGCGATCTGCGACTCTTCCACTTTCACAAGCAATTATGTTCCACGTCATTTTGATTTTATTATGCGCATTTCTAATTTTGTCTTTAATATACAAGGATTTTGCCATGGAACATACTCTTCTAAACATTTTTGAGTAGGCACTTACAAAAGAAGCAAACGATACATTATGATTATAGGCTTTTGTACTGTACAATTCATAAAGCCTTTGCCTGCTTTTGTGTATGCCAGGAGTTGCCCATTCACCAAATGTCAAGAGACCCCCTGAATTGACTGTTTTAGAAGTAAATATTGTAGAAAATTCAGTTTTTACTAATTTAAATAAACAGTTATATAAGTAGTTGGGATCATTGGTGTATGATAAATCAGGAAGTTTTGCCACAATTCTACCTCTAAACCTCTCCATACGTGTAGTACTTATAGGTACAAAAGTCTTTTTTAAAATATTTTTTTTGGTATTTAAAGAGTAAGAAAAGGAAGCTAACTGACCACAATGGTCTGAGCTTAACTTATTAATAATAGCTTTATAATAAGGTTTACAATTTGTAAATATGTTGTCAATACATGTAGCACTGGTAGCAGTGATTCTAGTGGGTTCAGTTAATAAGTTATGCAGGTTATATGATAGAAGTATAGATTTAAATCTGATACTTATATTACAATTTTGTAGTAAATCAATATTGAAATCCCCACATACAACAATAACTTTATTAGAATTATTTAATTTTAACAAAACTTCTTCCAAAACTTTCTCAAAGTACTCATATAACCCACTAGGAGGTCTGTATACGCATACAACAATGAAGTGCTCAAGCTCTACGCAGGCTAGTTCAATAGTTTGCTCAACAGAGAGGCTCACAATGTCTTTACGTTCTTTATATTTAAAAAGTTTACTTATAATTATTAAAGAGCCACCACGAATAGCTTTTTCTCTGTTGAACATACTAGCTACCTGGTGACCGCTGAAGTTAAATATGGACTGGGAAATAGAAAGCCAGTGTTCTGTTAAACATAAAATATTGATATTTTCACCATTCATAAATAACTCCAGTTCAAGATCTTTACCTAGCATGCCCTGTATATTTTGGTGCACCAGGTTTACAGTATTTAAATTTTTACAACTGTGGGCATATTCAAATTATTATGACATTTATTTGATTTAATGTCATGGGTTATTAATATGCTAGAGGTATCCTCTGTTGTCTTAATTATTAATTTAAATTATCATTTGGAACGGATTCCACGTCACAAATTGTCATATTATAATTTTGCTCAATAGGAGCAGATGTCAATGTAACCAGATTATTGGCTATGTCAGTTTGTATATGGTAAGATAGCACAGATGCTATCTGTCGTTTAAAAAAATATGGTAGGCTCAGCCTACTATATGTCAACATATAATTATAATTTTTCCATAAATTATTTATGTCAATAACATCAATTTTGTAACTTTTTTTTATATTTACATTTAAGTATTTACAAGTAGTTAATGTATGCATTAGATTATTCATATCATATTCATAATTTCTTATGAAGTATCTAAATACAATGTTTCATGTTTTTATTTTAGATAAAAACGAACTTCATACAAATTTTGATCCCCTATTTCAACCCCTTCAAGGCTTTTTTTCGCAATAAAAGGTAGCCTTTTCCCAAAGTATACTTTATCAATCATATCTTTATCAAGTGGTTTATGTGTAAAAGCGTAACAGACAGACAGAGTTAGTTTCGCATTTGTAATATTAGTACAGTATATACTCTCTAAAAATTAATGAGTGGAATTTTCATTATTTTCATTATTTATTAAATTCACTGCATTATCAGTGAATTTCGATAAGTTAGTGAATACTCAGTAATAATGTTAGCACCAAAAATTTTACCAGAAAATTAATTATTAGCACTAATAAACTATAGCGATATTTTCATAAATTCTACAAGTGGAACTATTCACTTCTTTTGATTTCAATGATCAAATCAGTGGACTCTGATAATTACATATTGATACATTTAATATTGATACGATTCTCACATTGATAAAACTGACTAGTCTCTTAAAATAAGTGAAATTCCACCGATTCATGTTTAGAGTACACCAACTCATCGTAAACCAATAATTACTTACAAATGTTCATACAAAGTAATATCATCAATTTACGAAAATGGTTTTAAATACATAATATACATCAGTCTCATTTGATATGTATGTCACGAACGGAACGTGATGGGGGAACGAATTTGTGCCACAATTCGAACAGATGTGTTTTGATTATTTTACGCCGATGGGGAATTCTTTGTCGTATTACTATAGTCCAATTCAATGCGATATAATTGTGTCGTTATTCAGTATGTACTATCGATTGCTTATCGCTCGCTAATTGTCAAACGCTAATTGTTGTGACCAATCTTTCCTCACATGGAAGGCGCTTTAACGCAGGTCAACGTGCGGTCAAATTTATAAGGAATCCAAATGACAAGCGCTAATGCGCGTTGTCTGATTCGGTAGAGCTTAGGTAATGGACGTGGAAGAGGCTATTTTTTTGTGGTTATATTACAAAAAAAAATTGTGTGTGTCAGCTCCGACGCACGACTGGAGTTTACTCCTTAAGTACGATTGTCTAAACATACGCAAAAAGAGTTTATCCAACTGAAAATAAGATTAATACCATATGAAAGGGTAAATTAACAAATTAATGAAAATAATATACATATATAAATATATATTTATTCATTTTATATACATTTATTATAACTAATCGGCGAAATATTTTACATTAAACTTTTCACAATAGTCAATTTCAGATGTGCACAAATATTTCATTAGGAATGTTGATAAATTATGTAATTATTATTATCTGACAATTATCATTTATTTTTTAAATATTATTTTTCAATATTAATTAGAGCAACATTACTTTCGCACCGCACCATAGGTGCGCGCGCACCGAAAAAGTAACGAGGTCATTCATCAGTAGATTTTACCTCTCATATTTTTCTCATACCGGGCGCCTTATATATGAAAATCGATTCTTAAGGAGTAAACTCCAAAAATATAGAAAAAGAAAATGCACACATTGGGTTCACCCAATTTTGAAAAATGGACCGTGTTTGTTTGCGACATTATATCCGAATCTGAGAGAAAATGAATCTAAATTCTTTATGAGTGTAATCATTTTTATGAACAAAATACGAAAACAATACCTATTTCTTTACGAAAGTTACAAAAAAAAAACATGCAATCGCGACGGTAACGCGCGCTCTACTGAACAATAAATGGACGTTACATACATATCAAAGCGTGCGTCAACGCGCGATCGCTTGCGTCTAGAGACTTTCTCTCTGAGTGCTCGTACTAAACCCCTGCGAGAGCCTTCAGCCGCTTTAATTGGAGGGTCCCGGATCTGCAGGCGACAGAATCCCTCCAGCGACAGGCTGGTCTCGGCGAAAAGGCCAGACTTCTCCTCCATGGGGGACTGTCCGGCTCACCTCCGACGACGCCGAGTCTAGCAGGACCGGATTACCATCCCGGCCCGACACGGGCACAGGAGCGTTATTGGAGGCGCATTAAGTAACGCCTCCTACGCAACCCAATTCGTCGCCCGCGGATAAAGGCCACGTCGGCGGCCTCCTCTGTCACCCGCTCGTCGGCCTCCTTCTGGGACATTACTGTCTCGCAGAAGAAGACCATCGCCTTCCAGGATTCTCTCTGAGTGCCGCGTTAACGCTCACTGACGCGCGTTAATGCGTGCTCATGTGATCGGTTTTATGTAAATGCAAGGAAAGGATGTCTAGTCGTGTGATTTGAAAACGCGCGTCAATATTTGCCATCTGAACATGGCCTAAAACAGAGACTCGTCCACGACGTCGACGTGTTGTGGTGTACTCTCAAAACATGAATCAGTTAAATTTTCATTAATTATATTAGTGAAGCTATATTCACTGAATATCAGTGAATTTCAATAACAAGTTTGTGAATACTCACTAATACATATGCACATATTCAATAATTAAATCATTGGACTCTGATATACATATATTCATACATTGAAAAGTCATTTTGCGTGATACGATTATCACATTTATAAAAAGTGAATAGTCTCTTAAAATTAGTGGAATTCCACTGATTCATGCTTAGAGAATTCAATAAAGCGTAAATAAATTTTGTAACAGACACTGAACAGACACTTCAATCTCGTTATGTATACATGTGAAAGGGACTTCGTTAAGTACAATATTTTTATATAGAGCCCATTAGGTCTCCCGTTACATTATGTAAGAAACACAAAGTGTGTGATCAATCATCCCTCAAGGCGGAAAGATAAGGGATGGTTTCAGATGAAAAAATGGGGTGCTTAAAGTAATATCACATGCAGACGATTTCACGGGACGCGAGGAAACTAAAAGATTATAAATGTATATTATTGTTTACAACCGGTTTTGATCCGGTCGCTCTGGAGGTCGATGGGGGAGGCCTACGTTCAGCAGTGGAGATCCAATAGCTGATATGATGATGATGATGATGATGATGATGGTTGTTTACAAAGTAACAAAGTCAATTTATCTTATAAAAATAAAATCACCGCGATGCTTTCTACCTCGTGAAGTGTGAGGTTCTATTATCGCCGCAGCCGAGACCTAACGCATGCACTGACAACGATGAGAACGACGCAAGAGAAGCGTAATTTACCGGAAGATAAAAACCTACATGACATGACCATCCATCGATCTGAAAAGTATCACCCGATAGCGGTCACTACCGGGAAGGAATTGCTCGGGCAGGAACACGAAGCCTGGAAGTTCGTACCGCGACAGGCCCACAAAGGTCTGCCAGGAAAATCCACACCAATAGAGAAATTTGTTACTTTTTCACGAAAAAACTACTAAATCGATTGCTATTAAACTTGATATATAGATAGTTTAAGATCCAGATTAATAAACGATAATTTTTTATCGAAAATTCCACGATATCGGAAGTTCTAAGAGTAAAACCGCGGAACGCAGTTTGTCTAATGTAAAAGATATTTTGCCTCGTTCAGTGCAAGTTTCTAGTGGAAAGCTTCTCGGAGTCTTTCGCCCTCGTTCCGTGTTTGAGCTTTCGAGCTTTATTTTACTCTTCACCTGAGGTATATTGTTGAAGCTTTAAAGCTCGACTCTATGTAATTAGTACTAAACTAGCAAAAGTTTAACTATATGACGTGTGGAGTTGCGTTATGTATGTATGAATAATGTATATAATAAAAACAGGAAGGAGTATAAGGTGCGAACTGAATATAATTAGCTTGTAAACATTCCACTGCTGGGCCAAGACTTCATCTCCGTATGAGAAAGGGGTTGAAGCTTAAGCTCGTGAATACCACCGTTCCAAACATAATGCAACCGTTCTGGTGTATTGGTGCAAGTAGCCGTCTCAACGCCGACGGTCAAGGGTTTGATTCCCGCTCGGAGCAGTTATTTGTATTTGGACAGATATTTGTTTCCGGTCTGAGTGTATTATATTTTGGGGGAGTGAAAAACTGGGTGTAAAGTTCCTCATCCACCATTGAAAAGGTAGGATCCTCCGACCAGACGGTGTTGTGTCTGGTGGGCTACTGCCCGACGATTGTTGTCAGATTCTTGTATATGTTGAATCGCTCGGATAACTTTGATAGCGCGATGTAGGATACGTCAGTTTTTTAGTTCGAATGTGGAAAATAGATGTCGCTACAATATCCTCGTGGGTCTCTCCACCGTGCTTGCCGAGTACGTAAAGCCGTCGGTCCCGGTTGTTATCATAGACACGTGATAGCGACCGTTACTCCATGTAGGACAATTAGTGGGAGGGGGGGCGACGGTTGTCTTTATCGACATCGCTTCGGCTGCGGCGTTTCACAGGGCTCCGTCTTGGGATCGACACTGTGGAACATCGGCTTCGACTGGTTGATCTAGTACTTTTGCTTTTCAGGATAGATACCATTCAGGTATACTACAAAACTTCAAAGTCTCATCCCCAAATAAAAGTTTGAGGTCGTGCAGTCCCATTGTCCCAGTGTGTAGCAACTTAAGGATAATCACAGTTTGCTTAAGTCAACTAGAACCTGAAGAGTTTACATTTTTTTCGTTATATAATCTACACAAAATATGTAAAAATAAAGTCTATTGAATCAAATACTTACTTTTTTTAAAGGCCTTTTCAATTATACAATATATATATATATATATAAAATTTTGGAGGTTTACTGCAAATTATGATTAGGTTAAGTTAGGTACATTTTAATGAATGCATTTTTTATTTGGCGTTTTCTATTTCGTTCCATAACTTTAAGCTTACATAAAACAATAATTATTACATGTAAAGAAATAAGAAAAATAATAACTCTAGAATATCTATACATATAATGAAATGGTAGGAAAGTCAAAACTGTACATTGACTATTTTTTTAAAAGAATACTTGGGGTGTGATCTACAATCGATACCGAAGCCAAAAATATAGTTTTTAGAATTTTGTCTGTTTGTATGTCCCGGATAAACTCAAAAAGTACTGCGTGGATTTACTTCAAATTTGGCACGAATATTATTAAGAAGTCGGGTCAACATATAGGCTACATATTATCACGCTATCACCTACGGGGAACGAGCAGTGAACTTTTATTTCTTCAACGCATTCTGTAACAACGTGTAAGCCAATAGCGATCACGCAGACGACGTCGCGGGCGGCAGCTAGTAAATAATAATATTTATAAATAACAATCGATTATGTCTTTGTTTCAATAATTTTTGTTCAAAACATTAGTTTAAAAAAAATTCTAATAGCTTCGTAACTCATCAATAAATAGTCCGACCTTAGCCGAATGCACCCTACATTTATTTCATATAATTGGTTAAGTATTCTTTTATAAATAGAAACTACATATTAATAGATACATGGGTAGATATATTAATAATACGGCTTCTAAAATCGGCTGTCTGCTGTTTTATTTTCGTTTGCAACACACGTATACCCTGAAACGGTCCAAACGACCTCTTTTTTGTGACTTCACAAAAGACTGAGGCCTTGCAAAGACTAAGACAAATGGAAAACATTAGGTATATATTTTTACCCGACAGTGCCAGAAGGCGGGTTATGTTTTTTAAGAGTATGTATGTATGTATGTATGTATGTATAATTGTTTGGCACGCTCTGCGGCCTGAACGGCTCGATGGATTTTAGCTTGAGAGGTGTCATTAGA
The DNA here is from genome assembly GCA_036937285.1 of Euphydryas editha. Taxonomy (NCBI): domain Eukaryota; kingdom Metazoa; phylum Arthropoda; class Insecta; order Lepidoptera; family Nymphalidae; genus Euphydryas; species Euphydryas editha. The sequence continues at coordinate 10,509,014 of JAUPFZ010000029.1, read as the reverse complement.
TTCGTATTTACTGTGAGATTGACACTGGGTATATCGAAATAATATTAAAAAACAAAATGGTGGATTATTGGCGCGAAATCCAAATACTTGGCACGCTCTGTAACTTGAACGGCTCGATGAATTTTAACTTCAAAGGTGTCGTTAGATTCGCATTAATTGTGAAAGTGACACCGGGTAATAGTTTTTGTTTTAGGTTTTTTTCATTTCCAAACTACACAGAAACGCATTAAGGTTTTTTAGTTTTTTTAATTATTAACTTGTTTTATAAACTAGATGTAGGTATAACAAAAATATAGATATTTAATATACAATATGGATAAATGCGAAAGTAACTCTGTATTTTTGTCTGTCCGTCTGTTAAGCTTTCACGCCTAAACCACTGAACGAGTTTTTGATTTTTGGTACAGAGATAGAGTAAACCTTGGAAAAGGACATAGGCTACCTTTTATTGCAAAAAAATTCTCTAAGGGGTTGAGATAGGGGATGAATTTCGATTCCCGCTCGGGACACATATTTGTATTTGTATAAATATTTGCTTCCAGTCTGGGTGTATGTCCTTGATGTCCTGTGGTGGTAGGTCTCCCCACCGTAAAGCCGTCGGTCACGGTGTTTATCATAGACACCTGATAACGATCGTTACTTATGGTAGGGAAATTATCCGCCAACCCGCAGTGGTGTAGCTTGGTGGATTAGGCTTCAACCCTTCTTCTAGATGGAGAAGAGATCTTTGCTCAGCAGCGGGTGGTTTACAGGCTGATACAGTATACAATAATATATTAAAGTTATTTTATTAACCGCTAAATCCAGAATGCAGATTCCGCTGAGAAAAATCGACCAGAAACTCAACAGTAAGGGCTTTCACACATATAACTTAAGAATTAAGCATTATTTGCACTCTTCCGTTAGTTCATTAATATAAAACAAATCACAATAATAGTAATACCAATGCCTTATATTAATACGTGAAGCAAAAACTTTGTACCCATTTTTGCGATAATTACGCGGACGGAGAAGTATGAAATTTAGCACAGTTAAAGTTTGTATGGAGAAGAAGTGCAGAATGATAATTTTTTTTAATAATAATGCTCAAAAAATACATTAAACTATTTAAAAAAAACACTACACACACTATGACACACACATATATGTACAATGTAGGTACATATATACACAAATTTTGTTTATTGTCAAAGTCTGTTGTCAACATGGTTTTAAATACAGGTCTTGCAACGAATTTTTTATCGAAATTTATCATCACAGATCAGGTTCAATGACTGCTGCATATGCTCATCATGTTATGCGCAATCATATTTTTATGATGTTGACAATGCTGTCAATTCTAGATTAGGTCGAATTTCGACCACTGGGCGACCTGTAAAATCAAATATTTTATTAATAATATTAGAAGAATAATTTTAAATGCTAACACATGTTTACACGAAAGCCAGTGTGTTATGTAATGTTATATGTATGTGTGTGTGTCACCTCATATTTATAAACACAAGTGAAGTCAAACCACGTACGTGCTTTCGCATATTTTTTCACGATTACGGTTCAACGATTTTAATCACGGAGAGTGAGTCGTCGGATTCAAAAAAATATCATTTTCCTATCTCTAGTAATTATATGATGGAATTTACCTCATATTGAGATCGATCTATATTTATAATTCAAAATGAAGTTACGTTACGTTATCTGTTAAGTCGGTTTACGGACGATGATTTTACGTGATAACGTCATAAGAAAACATTGATGAAAAATTGCATATTTTTATGAATTGAATTATTATCATTGAATTATCATTATTTTGTATAATACAAATAATGAGTTAAATCTATTAATTCGTTAATTTTTTTTTTTCGATAAATTAACATTTATATATTATATATGTAGATTAATTACAAGTAACAATGTTCTATTAACAATTTATTTACAACTTATATACATGTGTGATATTTAAGATCCTCCAATCTGCATTATTGTTTTTCATTTACAAGCCGAACGCTTAGGCCGATCGTGCCTCTCTATCGATTGTCCCGCGCTTTCGCTCGCGACACGTGACACTTCTTCGTGCCTGCAGCCGGCATTCATCGATTTACAAGACGTTATCATGACAAAAAACAGTTTTTTAACGTGCGATAGTACTCTCTAAACATGAATCAGTGTAATTTTCATTAATAACTTTAGTGAGGCTGTATTCACTACATATCAGTGAATTTTTATAACAGGTTAGTGAATAATACACATACACAAATTCAATGATCGAATCAGTGGACTCTGATATACACATATTCATACATTGAATAGTCACTAATTCTGCGTGGAACGATTCTCACATTGATAAAAAGTGAATCGTCGGCGCGCCCGGGTAGTACTTCGCTCTCACTAAACACCGACGTGAAATGACGGCACTGTCGTCGTGTTTCGTTCGGTTTGTGAAAGATCCGGTGGCCCATCCCTTCTCTTCCCTCCACAGTTCCAATGGAACATCCATCACCTCCCTAAAGGCCGTTTTTATATATATTTAGTGACATTTAACATAATTTAACATAATAGTATATTAATTGAAAATGATGTTTATCTAAAATATTAAAACGATTTCTATTCCTATCCGACATATTTGTTTAACAAAATAATAACTCAAAAATAATTTTTGTGAGTTTTTTGTCTCTTACCTGTCGTTTTTTCCGTAGCATCCCGTTTCAAATCACGATTCTAAAGAAGTTTCATTTAAAAAATACGACATTTCAAAAAACTGAGATTATTCCATTGATTTATAAATGGATTTTTCCGATTCTTTTTGGAGTTTACTCCTTAAGAATCGATTTTCATATATAAGGCGCCCGGTATGAGAAAAATATGAGAGGTAAAATCTACTGATGAATGACCTCGTTACTTTTTCGGTGCGCGCGCACCTACGGTGCGGTGCGAAAGTAATGTTGCTCTAATTAATATTTAGAAATTATAATTAAAAAAATAAATGATAATTGTCAGATAATAATAATTACATAATTTATCAACATTCCTAATGAAATATTTGTGCACATCTGAAATTGACTATTGTGAAAAGTTTAATGTAAAATATTTCGCCGATTAGTTATAATAAATGTATATAAAATGAATAAATATATATTTATATATGTATATTATTTTCATTAATTTGTTAATTTACCCTTTCATATGGTATTAATCTTATTTTCAGTTGGATAAACTCTTTTTGCGTATGTTTAGACAATCGTACTTAAGGAGTAAACTCCAGTCGTGCGTCGGAGCTGACACACACAATTTTTTTTTTATACATAAACTAGCTGTGCCCCGCGGTTTCACCCGCGTTAATTTGAGGGAAAAATGTACTTAAATATTTTTAAACAATTACTCTAAGAGTAGGTACCCGCCTTGGTCGAGTGGTCGCAAGCGTTACTTCCGAGTAAGGGGTCTCAGGTTTGATTCCTGTGTCTTTCAACATATTATTGATTTTTTTTTATTTTTCGAAAATTCTCAGTAAAAGAGTGATGTTATACGAGTATTTACTTTAAAAGTGGAACTATAGTTAAAAAAGGACGCAACGGAAATTCTTAAAATAGATAATTTTTTCCCGTTTTTGTAACATGTCTTATTATTGCTCAGCCCCTATTATACTATATATTATATAAAAATAGAATTCTACTCTATTCTAATGTCAAGAGAACGTGAAAACAATGTATCTATAGCATACTGAAAGTTCAAACAAAGCTTCACTGAAGCTTTAGTCAAGTCGTGTACCCGTTGATGTATGATAGCTCCTATTGTCATTTACTGAACTTTTCTCTTGATTCCACACTTTGATATTTATGAACACTGTTCCAGTACTATGAGTCATATCGTAATTTTATATAGCCTACTTTACTCCTGCATAATGTAGCTACCGAATGATTAAGATTATAAAAATACAGTTTCCAAAATACTAAAAAAAATTACACTTAACGACCTCCTGTACTGTGTGTGTGTGTGTGTGTGTGTGTGTCTGTGTCTGTGTGTGTCTGTGTCTGTGTGTGTCTGTGTCTGTGTGTGTCTGTGTCTGTGTGTGTGTGTGTGTGTGTCTGTGTGTGTGTGTGTGTGTGTGTGTGTCTGTGTGTGTGTGTCTGTGTGTGTGTGTCTGTGTGTGTGTGTCTGTGTGTGTGTGTGTCTGTGTGTGTGTGTGTGTCTCTGTGTGTGTGTGTGTGTGTGTGTCTGTGTGTGTGTGTGTGTGTCTGTGTGTGTGTGTGTGTGTCTGTGTGTGTGTCTGTGTGTGTATGTGACTGTGTGTGTGTCTGTGTGTGTCTGTGTGTGTGTCTGTGTGTGTGTGTGTGTGTGTGTGTGTGTGTGTGTGTCTGTGTGTGTGTGTCTGTGTGTATGTGTGTCTGTGTGTGTGTCTGTGTGTGTGTGTCTGTGTGTGTGTGTCTGTGTGTGTGTGTGTGTCTGTGTGTGTGTGTGTGTGTGTGTGTCTGTGTGTGTGTCTGTGTGTGTGTGTCTGTGTGTGTGTGTGTCTGTGTGTGTGTGTGTCTGTGTGTGTGTGTGTGTCTGTGTCTGTGTGTGTGTGTGTGTGTCTGTGTCTGTGTGTGTGTGTCTGTGTCTGTGTGTGTGTCTGTGTCTGTGTGTGTGTGTGTGTGTGTGTCTGTGTCGGTGTGTGTGTGTCTGTGTCTGTGTGTGTGTCTGTGTCTGTGTGTGTGTGTCTGTGTGTGTGTGTGTGTGTGTCTGTGTCTGTGTGTGTGTGTGTCTGTGTTTGTGTCTGTGTGTGTGTGTCTGTGTCTGTGTCTCTGTGTGTGTGTCTGTGTCTGTGTCTGTGTCTGTCTGTGTGTCTGTCTGTGTGTCTGTCTGTGTGTCTGTCTGTGTGTCTGTCTGTGTGTCTGTCTGTGTGTCTGTCTGTGTGTCTGTCTGTGTGTCTGTCTGTGTGTCTGTCTGTGTGTCTGTCTGTGTGTCTGTCTGTGTGTCTGTCTGTGTGTCTGTGTGTGTGTCTGTGTGTGTGTCTGTGTGTGTGTCTGTGTGTGTGTCTGTCTGTGTGTCTGTGTGTGTGTCTGTGTGTGTGTCTGTGTGTGTGTCTGTGTGTGTGTGTGTGTGTGTGTGACACCACGCCGCTACACTGCGGGTTAGCGGATAATTTTCCTACTATGAGTAACGGTTGCTATCAGATCGAGGCACGGTGGGGGGACCCACGAGAACATACACTCAGACCGGAAACAAATTTTTGTACAAATAATAATACAAATATCTCCTCAAGCGGCAATCGAATCCGCGACAATCGACGTTGACTACTCGCACCACTACACCAGAAAGGTCCTAAAGTTTCAATACATGTATACATTTCGGTTCGATTCCGTAACATGCAATAGATCACCCGTCGAACAGACTGACACGATAATTCCGGAATACAAAGCTTGCTTTGCTCAGAACACGATTTATTATACAGAGTATGGTAGAATAGAGATTTCAAGGATTTTTTTATTATTATTAGTAAGATTTTTCTAATCGATTTACAATGTATGTATTTTGTTTTGAATATTTATTTATTAATTATGTAATAATTTATTTTCATTGTTAAATATTGTTAAATTTACTAAATGATTGCGTAATTGTCTTTAAAGAAGCTTTTTAACCGTACATTCTACTATGTGATTAAGATTTAGTATTGGTGCGAGTACGCTTACGCTTTTACGTCAGCGGTCTAGGGTTCGACAGGGTACTTGTTTTATAATTATAAATAAATAAATAAATATTAAGCAACAATCACACCACGTTGACCTAGCCGCGTGCTAAGTTCGTAAAAACTTGTGTTACAAGTACTAGGAACGGAAATAAATTTAATAAATTTATATAAATACATATACACATAAATACACATCCATGTCCCGGTGCAGACATCTATATTCGTCATACAGATTATCTGCACCTGGCGGGATTCGAACCTGCGACCGCTGCGTAAAGTGTCCAGTTGCCTGACCATTCGACCAGCCGGCCGGCAAATTATTTATTTGTTTCTGATATGGGTGTATGATCTTGTGGATCTCCCCACCGTAACTCGGAGATCACGTATAGCCATCAGTCCCGGTTGTTATCATAGATACCTGATAGCGATTAATACTCATAATAGGAAAATTATCCGCCAACCCGCAGGGAGCAGAATTGTGGTTTAAGTTCCTATCCTTCTCCAATATGAAAATTTATAAGCTGATTCAGATCATTTCATTTCAAAATCTACCACCGAATTCGAAATGTAGATTTTGAAGAGAACCGAGGAGTACTTATTGTTTAATTACATAACAATTTAAAAATGTTGCGGAAAAATTTTAGTTCCGGCATCGTACCTTTACTTCTGTAAGTTTAACAATGGATCTTCCATTGTGATTTCAGTTCAGAAAGACAAATAAAATGTCCAGCTCAACGATTGTCTTACAAACTTTTACAAGGTTATATTTAAAGAAAATAAAATAATTATTAAACCCGAAGAAAGATTTACGAAAGAAAAATAAAATTAATGTAGCGAAATTTTAACACAAAGAAATAATATAACGAATAAATATAGGTATATAATTTTTTAATGTTTCGAAATTTAACAATATTATACATATTATAATGCAAAACTTAATTATTTACAGACAGTTTTGGTATAAATCATGTCCGCGTGGAACGGCTGGTGGTGGTGGATGGTAGTGGTGGGTGGCCAAGAATACTGGCATTTCTCCGTTGAATCACAATTCCGATACTCTAGGCAAAAATGTCTCGTGTTACCAGTGAAGACTATGTGACACGTGGGGTCAATTGCTTTAGATTTTTTTGCACTGCTACTCCAAGGTCCAAGTGTTTCGACTGCAAATGGCACAAAGAAATAATTTGGGATAAGTGACGTATATTTTTGTCGTTTAGTCATTTCAGCTTTATCCGCAGCGGCTCCTGCTCTTAAAGGCGTCTCCCTAACATGAGATGGAGCTAATGTATCGTATGGTTACGTTCCAAAAAAGCACCGTCCCCTTTCCAAGGGAATCATTGTTAATAATAATACTAATAAATAACTTGTATAAGATTATTATCTAACTCTAAATATGACATAATTGTATTTATATATTTATTTATCAGTAAATAATATGTTATAATAAAATATATACCTACTGTATATATTGTAATGAGTGATTGAATGAGACGACTTGCTTGCTCCATAGTTCGTTTATTAATCCTTCCTTTATTAGTGTAACACAATTTGTATATATAAGTGGGAGGCTTACATACACACACTACAAGCAAGCCAGCAAGCAAGCAAGTCGTTTAATTCAATCAACACATTATAATATTTTATATGACTGACCCGTTGGCGCAGTTTGCAGTGACCCTGTTTTCTGCTCAAAGGGTTGTGGGTTCGATTCCCGCCCCGAGTCTGGGTGTAATATATGTTTATTTATATATGTATTATTTATATGTATATTTATTTAAAAAAAAAGTATATCAGTCGGCTGTTACCTAAAACACAGGCATTAAGTTGCCTACCTTAGGGACAGACGACCGTGTGTGTGTGTTAAACATATTTACATATTTACTTTACTTATTTACTTAAGTTGCCTACCTTAGGAACAGACGACCGTGTGTGTGTGTTAAACATATTTATTTATTTATTCATCACTATATAATTATGTATATTATGAACTGGCGACAAACTCAAAAGTTAGTTACAATACATGATTTAATAATTATAAATTAGTTTTCTCTACGTGTAGTTAGTCTGTTTAAAATGAATCATGCCCGTTTGAGGTCTGAGTTGTGTCCACCCGTCGACTAGTTACAGATGGCTGCTGTGTTATGTGTTTAGTTAAAGCTATCTAAGCATATAAAATGCTTTGTCCTAATAACACATAAATGAATTAACATTGTAATATATTTACAGCAAATGTGCAATGGCGGCCTTATCACTAAAAGCGATTTCTTACAGGCAACCATGAGTTTAGGATTTCTGGACACAAAGCAGTTGATGCGTAAAGTACTAGTATCATACATACTAAGTTACATACATGAAATAGTAGTTTAATATAAATATATAATACATACACACATACATACATACATAGATACATAGATACATTCATCAATACACATAGTAACCGTAAATTATTGACATACAGCGTTGAGTAGGCTATGCATTTTGTGTTAGATAATGCTGTTTAACACGACGTTTAAATATATCAACTGATATAATACATATATACAGAATGACTGATAAATTGCTATCAATATTTAAGGAGAATACTCGGTACATGATTCTCATTCGAATTATGTAATAAAAATAGGTACTTAATTTTTGACCAATTTTTCATAAATTTCAATTCAAATAAATGAAGCGTTGACACTTTTTCAGTCATGCCGGCGGCACGTGCACAGGTGTTGTAATGTGTCGCTTGTTCACATCTAAAAATTGCCAAAGTCACATCATTTACCTAGTCAACAAATTTGTTGCTTAAACGAGTAAAATATCTTAGTGTTTTTGCCTATCTTAAGCCAGGATTAAAGTATTAAGGGGGATTAGATCATGCTTGTTTATCAGAGGTAGTCTGCTACCCTGTTAGCATGTGGCGGCGTTTGAACTTAGGTAAACTACCTGTTTTGTGTCGAAAGTGCAGCTAGCTGCTAGGGTGTCCAGACGACGCGTAAATAATTGGATAATTGTTGAGTAACTTTACTTAAAAATTTATTAATATTTACCTTTTTTTACATAATTCGAATGAGAATCATGTATCGAGTATTCTCCTTAAATATTGATAGTAATTTACCAGTCATCTTGTATAATTATATCCAACAGACAAAACCGGTACCGGTGTAATTAGGATGTTTAAAAATTTTTTTTTAACTTTATGAAATAAACTTTGATTTGATAAGATTTGATGCGATAACCGTTCTAGTGTAGTGGTGCGAGTACTCGCCTCAAGACCAGTGGTCGCTGGTTTGATTTCCGCTCTGTACAGATATTTGTATTTATGCACATATTCGTTTCCAGTCTGGGTGTATGTCCTCGTGGGTCTCCCCACCGTGCCTCGGAGAACATGTAAATCCGTAATCCTGGTTATTATGAAAGACATTTGATAGCGATCGTTACTTATGATAGGGAAATTATCCGCCAAGCCGCAGTGGAGCAGCGTAGTGGATTAAGCTCCAAGCCTTCTTCTATATGGAGAAGAGGTCTTCGCTCAGCTGTGGGTTGTTTACAGGCTGATACAGTACAATACAGTTCAGTATGGGGAAAATGCTTTTGCCCAGCATTGGGACGCTAAGAATCTCTTACCGTTTAGTTCATTAATTAAAATATAGATTAAAATATAACACATATCCATTCATATTTGCACGAGAAGTCGGGCGAATCGCTTGTATATCAAAGCTACATTATTCAGCAATACGATAGGCTATCATTCTCATTGTTACCATAATTATCAAAGGGAGTGAAGCCGCGGTAACATTGTAAGTAACACATAATTTAATATTAATGAGATAAATAGCCCTCAACGGATTAAAAGATTACTATGCTCTTACGGGGGACTGTTTAGAAGTTATAATTAAATAGGTTAATAAAAGGAGATGCGGAATTTTATTTTTATTTTATTTTTTGGATTTAAGCGTAAACTCGAGAATTGATACACGTGATAGACATAATGGTTGTCATTGTCACACTCACCATTATACTTTTATTTAATTAAGAGAACTATATGACCTCTTAATCGCAGATGAGCAGCGTTTTGAGTTTCGCTGTCTACATCATAGAAGAATTCGTAGCAGAGAAGTGTATTGTCAACAGAATATAAATTAAATATAAAATAATCTAATACTAGAACTTACCCATTTCCGCAGTTCACGAAGAAGTGCTGTAGGTTGAATAAGGATAGACCACTTTAGGTACACTTTTAGTGTTTGTTTTAAGCACTAAATATTATCTAAAATCACCAATGTTAGCACTTGTTTGCTAAGATTTTTTATTATTTAAAACTTTTGTCCAAAGTTCTAACAATCACACACATGGAGGTTTTTTTATTATTATTTTATTTTTGATAAAGAGAACTATATTCGGATTTTACGTTTACGTGTGTGTGTAAGTCTGTGTGCATGTGCATGTGCGTGTACGCGTGTGGGCGCGCGCGCGCGCGTGCGTGTGTGTGTGTATGTGTGTTTATGTGTGGGTGTGAGGGTGTGTGAGTGTGTGTGCGCCTGTGTGGTTGTGTATGTGTGTGGATGTATCTCGTAATATTTATGTTATTTTTTTTAATTTTGACAGAAAAGTTTTATTGTATGTTTAGGTACACATAGTAACCCCACCGTGCCTCGGAGAGCACGTAATGCCGTCGGTCTAGTCGCCGTCGTGAAATTATCCGCCAACCCGTAGTGGAGTGGCGTGGTATATTAACCTTGAACCCTTCTCCTATACGGAGAAGAAGACATTACCCAGCAGTGGGATGTTTACAGACTGATTTAGATGAATTCGCTGGTACAACTAGTTTCGAATGAAATCAAATTAAATCAAAACTTTATTCAAGTTTACTTTTAAAACTCATTCGAATCGTTATTTTACAGATATAGTATAATAGCTAGGGCGCTGGTGGCAATTTTGGTATATTTAAATAAATAAATAAATAAACGTCTCACACTCAACGGCCCCCAGTAGGATGAGAATCCTGTGCCGGAGGATATAATTAATTTTGAGCTACCACGGAATGTAGATTCTGCTGAGAAGATCCGGCAAGAATCTCAACATTAGAGACCAGTGTCAATGGTTGCTGATATAGTTTACCTCACACATAAGTCACTGAAAGGCTATCATAGACTATCAGCTATTCACAGGTCGCTAATCTGACATATTCGACTGAAACATTTTTTTATTGTTTGAAAAACATGACTCATTGTCACGTTCCGCGAGCGAGAGCGCGAAACAAGCGATAGAGAGGCACAATCGGCCTGAGCGTTCGGCTTGTGACGCATCTCTCTTCCACTCCATCAGCAGATACGTCCGAGTAGAAGAGAAAAAATATTTGAATTAACGAGTGCAAATAAATGTTAATTTGTCGAAACAATTGTAATTTTCCGTTAACTCCTTCTTTGTATATACAAAATAATGATAATTCCGTAATAATAATTCAATTCAATTCATAAAAGTATGCAATTTTTCGTCAAATGTTTTCTTATGATATCACGTAAAATTATCATCCATAAACCGACTTTATTTCTAATTGAAACAATAATTTATATATTTTGTTTACCTTCTATATAGCATTAGTGTATATATTGAGTTTTATTTTGCGAAATAAAGTATATTTTCCTAAATATATAATATAAGAGTTACATGAATAATTTATAACATTTTGGCGAGCGTCCACAGTTCGTGAATTCGCTGTCGAAGTGTTTCACTAAATTCTAGTTTAACTCGAAAACATATACTTATTTACATAAATTGTTTTAATCTTGTCAAATATGTATAAAATGCTAGATGTCTGTCGTTGTGCACGTCACGGTAACACTACTGGATATATTACAATTGAGTATTCTAAGTTCTATTTCTTATACACTTGAACATTATCTAAAAAATGCGATATCTTTAGTTAAGAGGAAAGTATACCGTCTCTTTCTCCATACAAACGTAGTCGACTGTTTCCTCCCTGGATAATGACACTAGATCAAATATTTTTCTAATATAAAACCTTTAACTGCTATGACCATGCCTCTATGTCTCGGTTTTTTTCATATTCTTATTATAATAGGGAGTAGGAGTCTTCAAAAACTAGAAATATTGCCAAAATTTTCATACAGTTTCAGACACTCTTTCAAAAAAAATCCGAATATTTACATAAAAACGAGAACATGGGGGCATAGATGAACGTATCTTTTTAACCGACTTCAAAAAAAGGAGGAGGTTCTCAATTCGACTGTATTTTTTTTTTTTTTTTTTTTTTTTTTATGTGTGTTACCTCATAACTTTATACTGGATGAAGCGATTTTAATGATTCTTTTTATATTCAAAAGCTAGTGCTCGTCATGTGGTCCCATTTAAATTTGAACGAGATATGACTAGTAGTTTTTGAGTAATCCTTAATAATGTGTATTTTTGTTCCTGATACCGCGCGTCGCTGCGCGGGTCGCGCTGCACACAATCGTTCCTTGTGACTTAATTTGTTTCGTAAGACTATCACATGTTATGTTTTTTATGTTTACTACAAATTAAACTATACAATATTATATTTTGTTTCTCAGATTACGACTCTGGTGTAGAGTTATGTTGCGCCGAACTATGAGATAGCGCGTTTCAAAGCACGTCCTGTATTTAAAAGATCATATCTCAATTAACTAGATAATTGTTTTAAAATTTTTAATTTGTTAAAATATTTAACAGACACCATTTTGCGTCATTTGTCATAGACTAAAATCTTAAATGTGACATTGTGTGTGCAACAAGTGTACCTAAGTATTAGTCAATTAGCAGAGGAATATTTTATGATGTCATCTCAGGAAAGTAATGACAGTTAGAATCTTGGGTGGCATTGAAATGAAATAAATAAACAACTTAAATTAAATAAATAATTTAATTTAAATGTTTATAACATAATATATAATATCTAATACGTAATGAAAGGCAGAAGGGAAGGCACATTATGACTTATGCCGTTGGTCTCATTACGTTTGCTTAATGCAATTCAATAGGCAGAATATAAACAATATACGGCGTAATTATGTCGCATTCTATGCCTCTCATACTCGGCCGCCTCACCCCGCGCGCACCGCACTGCCGCACATGTTGAACAGATTTTGTTCGAGTTTTTTGTTCTATTGTTTAGCCATTGGTCATTACAATCATTACGTCAAAGGAATGTGACAATGCCCAATTTTTTATCCATAAAGGGATGCCACTCGGACGCAGGTAATAACGATATTAATTTAAGTTGTATAACATATTATAATATATTGTATGTTTTAAAAGAGGATATTAAAAATACATCCTAAGAAATATTTTGCATTATTTCCTTAACCTTTCCTTGATTACCTGCTATTGACTATCGACAAATCCCTTCTTTAATGTTATTAGTAGATTCCAAATAAACTGATGTCTGTCCACTTGAACGTAAACAATAGGGGTAATAAACCAAACATTCACAGAGCCCATTCATTATCTATTTTGTTGCAAACCAACCAGTGTTGATACTTCTTTCGAGGGTGGTACCTATAGCTTGTGAACTGTAACCGCGCAGCTTAATATAAATAAAATTAGTTATCGAACTACAGATTCACTAAAAATCAAGAAATAAAACAAAATTTTAACAAAAAATAAAACCGACTTCATAACAAAAAAATTGTAAGTATAACAAAAATGCACTAAAAAGTAAAAAAAATAATTATGTATTCTTTGTCTATAAACAAATTATTACGATAATATAATGTACAATTATTGTTATGTTTGGAGTCGGTGTCAGCCAAGGAAATACGATACGATACAGATACAGATTCACTCATTCACAGATCAAGAAATAAAAAAAAAATAAGAAAAAAATAGAACGACTTCAAAACAAAAAATTATAAGACAAAAAATGCACCAAAACGTAAACCGCCCTTCCTGTCAAACCACCCGCGCTGACACCGACTCCAAACATAACAATAATTGTACATTATATTATCGTAATAATTTGTTTATAGACAAAGAATACATAATTATTTTTTTTACTTTTTAGTGCATTTTTGTTATACTTACAATTTTTTTGTTATGAAGTCGGTTTTATTTTTTGTTAAAATTTTGTTTTTTAGTTACATAAAAAAAATAAAAAAAAAATTGTAATGTTCTCTTATATTTACGCGAATTTTACTCATTTGATTAAAAGTCTATACCGGATTTTATCGCGTTTATTAAAACCTTTACAGTTTAACAATATTTTAAATTATTTCCCGACGTTTCGGACCCTTTACAGCGTCCATGATCTTGTAATGTTTTGGTGAGAAAATAGTCGACTACGAAATGCTTTTTTGGTTAATAATTTTATCTACCTAAAACCGTCTGAGCTGCGGTTGTCCTTTTCTTGCTGTTTGTGGATAGGTCTGGGGAAGCGAGACAGAAACATTTTATTCAAATACCTATTTTTTCAAAAGTCTCTCAGGTATCCTTTTCTCTTAATATTAAATTGTTAAAGTTGTTAAGCACAACTTGTTCAGTGTTATGTACAGTTAATATAACAATCAATACAGAGGAAGGAGGTATCAGCTATATTTAACCTACCCTCTAAACATGAATCAGTGTAATTTACAAATTTTTTGACTATTCACTGCTTATCAATGTGAGAATCGTACCACGCAGAATTAGTGACTATTCAATGTATGAATATGTGAATATCATAGTCCAATTTGATAATTGAATATGTGTATGTGTATTAGTGAGTATTCACTAACTTGTTATTGAAATTCACTGATACGTAGTGAATATAGCTTCACTAACGTAATTAATGAAAATTTCACTTATTCGTGTTTAGATAGTACCATTTTAATATTGTTGACAAAATTCTACGTAGACTTATTTCATTTGAGGTTATCGATCATTTTTCGAAGATTAATAGAAGAATATTTCTTTCAATCTCTCAAAAATCACAGGTATCATCTTGTATTTTTTAATCTCCTTTTTGATTAGCTCTCAATGTTGATCTTTGTGATGAGTCGTCAAGCTTTAAAGATTCCGTAAACAAAGGGCGGCAATGAATCCCTACTCTTTAAACATGAATTAGTGGAATTTCACTAATTTTAAGTGACTTCACTTTTTATCAATGTGAGAATCGTACCACGCAGTATAAGTGACTATTGAATGTATGAGTAGGTACGTTCGCGCGCCCTCTTCTAATTGATTTCATCACTTTTTACCCGACTGCGACAGAAGGAGGGTTATGTTTTTCGAGTGTATGTATGTATGTATGTCCATTTCTTTGGCACGCTCTACAGCCCAAACAGCTGGACGGTTTTTGACATAGGAGGTGTCGTTGGATTTGTCTAAATTGTAGTAGTGACATAGGCTATATAAATTTTCAAAATGGCGCCCGCAAATGGCGGAATGAGGGGGGGGGGGAGTTGAATTTTTTTTCTTACTGTAGCAATATGGGTATTAAATGAAAGCTAGTAAATTGTTTTATTCTTTTTAGTTTATAATAAGTGTATTTTACGCAGTCGGGTTTTTAGATTTTTTTGATTAAGCATACTTGTTTATCTATGCATTCCACAGACCACATGCGCGGAAACCGAAATAGGACATGCGCAATAGTTTTTTATTTGTCAGTTTTAAATAAAAATAATAGATAGTTAATAAATGTAAAAAGATAATTTTGTTTATTATCTTTTATGAACAATAGCATACAATTATTTACTAAAGTTCGACAGTTAAATCTAGTTTTTGATTAAAGAAGTATCATTTCCGCGCATGTGGTCTGTAGAATGCATAGATAAAAAAGTGATGAAATCAATTAGAAGAGGGCGCGCGAACGTACCCAATATCTAAATATCAGAATCCACTGACTGATTTGATTATTAAATATTTGTATGTTGATTAGTGAATATTCACTGATTTGTTATTAAAATTCACTAATATGTAGTGAATACAGCTTCACTAATGTAATTAATGGAAATTTCACTGATTCATGTTTAAAGAGTAGCATTGAGATTTTGCAGTCTATAACAGATCATCCTTAAATACGTAATAGATATTTTAAATTATTTTGAAATAAAATGTAATAATAAGGCGGCTATAATGATTGATAGTTTTTTAAATTTAAATACAAATAAAGGGACGACCCTTCATCTGAGAATTCGACTCGAGCTTGCCCTGTCGTTTATATTTATCAAATAATATATAGCATTATTCGTGATCCTTTGTGAATTTTTACCTTAAAACCTTGTCCTTATTATTTTTAAACTATTTAACAAGTTGCTGATATAGTTTCAGATAGTTATTCAACGAATAACGGTATCCAACTGATATTTTATATATTAGTTAGACAATCAATCTATAACTAACACAAAGGTTGCAGTTTATTAGTTGAAATAAATCAGGTTCTAAGAGCCTTTTAGCGTCCTGTTGTTAAAGTCTCTGATAGAATATCAATAACATTTGCGAAATAAATTTCAAAAACAGATCCTAAATTTGCGTGAAAGAGTAACAAATATCTATCCATCTCGCTCTATATATGCATGAACACATAAACATTATTACATAGGTCTTGTTAATAATGTGACTGACGGTTTTCTCAATTGTATGTTCTGATATGTCGTGTCTGTATCCTGTCTCGACATAAACAACATCTAAGTCAACGTCTCGGTGAAATGTTTGTGTGCAAACAATACACATACATACATACATTCACACAAACTTTGACATTCAATATATTAGTAATACTGGAGTTCGATTCGATTTTTTGACGTGATAACGTCTAGTAAATTGATGAAAGCTAGCACGTGGTCACGTGGTATTTTTTTCAAAAATGACGACATTTTGTCACGTGTCGCGAGCGAGCGAGAGCGCAGAACAAGCGATAGAGAGGCACGATTAGTTCGACTTATGACGCATCTCTCCTTACATCGGATCGCGTTCGAGTACATCAATTCTACATCTATGTTTTTTAGTTTTTATTTTGAGTTATTGATTTAGCCAGCTGGTGTAAATAATTATAATTTGAGGGTAGAATGATCATGATGAAAATCCATCACCACATCAGCCGTTACATGTCCACTGGTAAACGTAGGCCTCTTCCATTATATCTGGGAGGTTTGCCAATACTCGCCACGCTTGGCAGGCGCATTGTTTAAAAAACGAGCTTAACTAAACAATAATCGAACTGCCTTCAAAATAATAACTTAAGAGCAAAATAAAATACCAAGAATGTTGATAGCAGGAAATCATTAAATAACGGACATAAGAAAAAAAATTACTAGATTTAAATTAGACAAACTTTGTCGAACTATAGAAGTAAAACAAGTATGCTTAATTAAAAAAAAATCAAAAACCCGACTGCGTAAAATACTCTTATTATAAACTAAAAAGAATAAAACAATTTACTAGCTTTCATTTGATACCCATATGGCTACAGTAAGAAAAAAAATTCAACTCCTCCCCCGCATTCCACCATTTGCGGGCGCCAATTTGAAAATTTATATAGCCTATGTCACTACTACAATTTAGACAAATCCAACGACACCTCATATGTCAAAAACCGTCCAGCCGTTTGGGTTGTAGGGCGTGCCAAAGAAATGGACATACATACATACATACATACATACATACATACATACATACATACATACATACATACATACATACATACATACATACATACCTACATACATACATACATACACTCGAAAAACATAACCCTCCTTCTGTCGCAGTCGGGTAATGAAAATGCGAGTCGAAATTTAAAACCGACAAAGTTCCCTCAAGTCCGACATAGAACCGATTTAGACCCCAGTAGTCCGACTTAGCGCCCACATGCGCTAATTTTTATTCCATTTAGCTTCGATTTTAGTCGTAAACTAGAAAAAACGGAAACCGTGCCATTTTTGTATGCTAAGTTGGACCTAATTTAACATGGGTTACGACCGACTTTGAGCCCAGAGGTCCTACATAAGTTTTACCATAAGTGGCGCTAAAAATAGGCTCTAAATTTCAACGACATAAAAATTCGACACATATATATGTGTGTGTGTGTATGTGTATGTGTGTGTACCCTGTTAATCACTGATTATTTTAGATTTCCTTATATTTTGTCACCTCTGTAAATGTCATAGTAAATACGTTTACATATTATAAATCATAAAAGATATTTTTTTTTGGGTATTAGAACGTCACTAGCTGACACACTAGGGTATAGCAGCAGACCAGATGCCTGAGACCTTCTGCCGGTCGACGATCCAAACTATAGTATGAAGGCGGTTGGATTGGACCACATGCTTAGGACCCTCTTCTTACCGGTCGACGCTCAGAAGCACAGGTCGTTAGGGAACGTCCCCATACTACGTGACCCATTTTTGGCAATTTTCTATAAAAATAAATACTATTTTGAAATGTTTATATAATAATATTATATCTTATAAATTTACTAGCGGCCCGCCCCGGCTTCGCACGGGTATTTAACTAAAATTTTAAAAATTATAAAAATAAATTTAATTTATACTTTAGCCTCAACAACACGTGGTAATTATGCTGTTAAAATGTAGCTTATATGACACGTTCGTAGATTTACCATAGCAGCGCCATCTATTGATTACTTACTCAACCCAGTCGAAAGGTATCGACATCTGTTAGAATCATTTGGAGTTAACAGATAATTGTGACTGTCAAATAATAACAGACAAATAATTAGCAATAAATTAAAATTGCGACTATAATTTGAGATTTAAACTATCCTATCTCTCAAGTTGGATCGAACTGCACATGGTGTGCGAATTTTATTATAATCGGTTAAGTGGTTTAGGAGTCCATTGAGGACAAACATTGTGACACGAGATTTATATATATTAGATACATAAATATTCAGCTGAAGCGAGTGTAAGTCAAATGGAACAATTAGTATGCACGATCGAGCACAAAGAACAAAGAAAATTTCAGCAACATTTTGTATTGTATTCACAATTTGTAACAAAGTGCAGAACGCAGCGATTGGAAACGGCTTTTGTAAAGCTTTGATAACAACACATCTATATTTATAACAACCTGTAATCATTACAATTCTGAACATTGAAGATATTTTTGAAATAAATTTGGAGCTGCTGCTGAGCTGAATGAGCCTTTAAGCATCCCACTGCTGGGCAAAGTCCTCTGTTCCATATAGGGGTTTGTAGGTCAATCCATAACTCTGTTTACCAGCTGGTTGGCGGATAATTTCTCTACCATGAGCAACGACAGTTATAAATAATAAATAAATATATAAATATGTTTAACACACACACAAGGTCGTTTGTTCCTAAGGTAGGCAACTTAATGCCTGCCTGTTATGTTATAAGGTGTCTGTGATGACAACCGGAGCCGATAGCTTTACGTGCTCTACGAGGTACTATGGGAGGAGGATATACACCATGAACAGAAACAAATATTTATACAATATCTGACCCGAGCAGTGGCGGATAAGTAAGCGCGGGGCCCGTAGTAAATTCTGGATGACAGTACCGATAAATTAAAAAAAAAAATCCCCTAAAAAAACCAATGAAATTCGGTATTTTATTTATTTACGCTAAGGAAATTATCACATCTTAATTAGCCTCCACTCAAAAAATTATGCTCATGCAAGATATACATAAGTGGGTTAAAAAATGCGAGGACCCATTTCGCGCGGCGCGAGGCCTTTCGCGCAGAGCCCGCAGCACTTGCTTCTCTTGCCCGAGCGAGACTCGAACCCGTTGTCTCTTAGTATTGATAAATTATAAATCTGTATTAAGGTAAACACGAGATGCTCTAGAAACAGTATAAAAATTACCTGACGCAAAAATAATCTAAAAATTACAGTATTAAAACAACCTCCCAAAACGAAGCTGTTTATCAACAAACGAATAGTTTTTATTGGAAATATCTTGAGTCACAACTCGTTTAAAATTAAAATGGTTTGTAAACAAAACGAATCGTTTTCTAAATATAGTAATCCGGCTTTAATCCTAATACCAAATAGTTCGGTAGTAGTTAGATCGCTTGACATTTATGTCCACTGTCACATATTGTTCACTGTCCACATACAACTGTACCTTCCATAATGAACTGACTAATGCAACGGTTTCCAAAATATTGGAACCAGTATATCCTAACAATGGAAGATATAATGAAAGATGAAATTTTCCAAGTTGAGATTTAGATGTACTAAAATTAAGGCTTTGGAGAGTTATTATCCTCACTAAAACTCAGCGGTAAGAGTTATTGTCCAGCTCATCCAGTTACATCTGATTCTAACAAATTTATCGTGTATGTGTATATGAGTTTGTATTTATTCTCTAACTATGGGCCTTTTAAACTAGCTCTAAGTCACACAGCGTGCAATGAAGAGGGCTATGCTTGGTATTTCTCTGCGAGATCGAATCAGAAATGATGAGATCCGCAGACGAACGAAGATTGCTGACATAGCCCGACGGATTTGCAAGTTGAAATAGCAGTGGGCAGGATACATAACTCGTAGAACTGACCGCCAATGGAGCAGAAAGGTTCTCGAGTAAAGAACACATACCAACAAGCGCAGCGTCGGACGGCCGTCCGCGAGATGGAAAGACGACTTAAGAAAAGTCGCCGAAAGCGGTTGGATGTAAGCTGCTTCAAACCGGTCGCTCTGGGGATCGATAGGGGAGGCCTACGTTCAGCAGTGGACATCCAATGGTTGATATGATAATGATGATTTATTTATTTAATATATATCAATACATGACTATTACCTCTGCCCCAAGGTTGACTGGAAGAGATCGATTTTTAGCGATAAGGCCGCCATTTGTACCATCAAATTATTTTCTATGTTCATTTATTTTGTAATATTCTGCCTTGGTATACAATAAAGTGTAATATCGTTATTATTATTACCAAATGAAAAATTCATTTACAAATTGCCTTCACGTATTGGCACTGAAACTAGGCTGAATGTTCAAGTCTGGCAGAGAACCAATTTTGGACAACTTACTTTTTATGATGTAATAGATGTGTTGATCACACTGCTTTTAACCGACTTAAAAACAATGAAAACATCATAAACGTAGTTGAAGTCAATTAAATACGCATTATTAGAGATAATTCAAAAACTACTCATCACATATCACTCAAATTTAAATCGGACCACATGAACGAGCGCGAGCTTTCGAATATAAAAATAATCATCAAAATCGGTACACCCAGTAAAAAGTTATGAGTAACACCCATAAAAATACAGACGCATTGGGAACCTCCTCCTTTTTTGAAATCAGTTAAAAATTGGCAAGATTTTAATTCATACTACAAGCTACTGGATACTTTTCAACTAAAAATTCGTGATCATTGGGAGAAAGATAAAAATCAATGTGTCTACTCAGTTATAATTAAAATCAACCAAAATGTACCTGGCTAGGGAAGATCATTGCTAAAATTATACTTCCTTCAACTAATGTATTTATGATTTATGAAAGCTCATTAAAGCTCATTACACTTGATGAATTAAAAACTACTATTAGAAAGATTAATTATACACGCGTATATGATTTGACGAAATATTGGCATATTACTGATAAATGGCTTCAAATGGGCAGCGTGCCAGCGCCGAACACCTGGCAGGATATCCGGGTTTATTCGGATGAATGCATGTGGTAATCGAAATTGAGTTTTCGTTAACTATATTGTTGTGGCTGGATGGATAGATTTTGGTTGTCTTAAAAATACTCTTTCTGTAAATTAATAGTGTTGTTTATTTTATTAATTGTATTTTATTATTTAGATATGTCTGAATTGTGAAAGCATAACTATTGTGAGGGAAGACACTGTAGCCTGTAACACAACTTTCTATAAGCTAGCACAGGCTGCATGGCTTCTAGTAAATGTATTCTATTTTTACCACAATAAAATATTATTATTATCGCAATAGCTACACTCCACCCGTTCAAGATATACATATACACATATAAATAAATATAATACAATACTTATATAAGGAGTATAATAAATTTACATAAACTTACTTAGATAAATATAAGCGGGTGGAGGATTACGCCCCGGCAGGGAGATCAAACGGCCGGGGGTTAGGGCTGTAGGCTGAGAAATCGGCGGACAATCCTAGCCGAGTCGAGTAATACCGCCTTCTGCATCCTGGCTGCGAGCGAACCGTCACGGATACCCAGCTGCCTCAGATGGTGAGCGAGGCTAACCGGGATCAAACCGTTGGCAGATATAACGATAGGGATGATTTCAGTGGAATCAACACCCCACATGTCGACAATCTCGTGCGCCAGATCCAGATATTTACGTTTTTTCTCTGTTTCGGCTTTCACGAGGTTCTCGTCATGCGGGATGGTAATGTCCACTAAAAACACCCTCGACTGTGCCCTATCCATCACCACGATATCAGGCTTGTTCGCCAGTATCGTCCTGTCCGTGGCGATAGGCCGGTCCCAGTAGAGCCGGACTCCGTCGCGTTCGAGTACTGGCGCCGGTGTGTACTGGTAGTACGGCACCCTCTGTTCCAGAAGACAATACATTAGAGCAAGCTCTTGATGAAGAATTTTGGCCACTTGATTATGTCTGTGCAAGTACTCAGTGTTGGCAAGCGCTGAACACCCCGAAAGCACATGTCTGAGTGACTCGCCGGGATGACGACAAGCTCGACAGAAGTCGGGAGTGCCATCCTTCAGAATGTGCTTCCGGTAGTTGTTCGTCTTAACCACCTGATCCTGTATTGCACAGACAAAACCTTCGGTTTCCCCAAAGAGGTCCCCGAATCGCAGCCACTGCACGGAGGCCTTAACATCCACGTGAGGTGCGTGGAGCGCCTTGTAAAACCGTCCATGCAGCTCCTTCTCCATCCATACGGTCTCCCGGTTAGAGGTGCTAAGTACAACCGGTCTTCGCTATTCCTCTTTGGCCAGGGATAACGGGGTGAGACCTTTGTCACATACTATAACTTCACCATGCATAGCGCTCTCCCTCCTCGTCTCAAAGTAGGCCCTGAGGCTGCACACCTCACGGTTATGCATGGACTTGGCGCTTAATAGGCCTCGGCCACCACACTTCCGTGGGATGTACAGTCTCATGACCGACGATTTCGGGTGATGCATGCGATGGTAAGTCATAGTCGTGCGGACTCTTCTGTCCAGGGCGTCGAGTTCGGTCTGAGTCCATCTGAGCACGCCAAATGTGTACAAGAGAGTGGGCATGACCCAGCCGTTATAAGCTCGGACCTTGTTGGCGCCCGACAAGTAGCTCCGAAGAACTTTTGTCAGCCGTCCAAAAAAGACCTCGCAAACCGCCTGTTTCATATCCACCTCCTGCACCCCTATGCATTGTGACATGCCCAGATACCGGTAAGATTCAGCTTCGGAAAGGGTCTTGAAGTTCGAAAGCTCTAGGCTAATTTCAGCCGATTGCGTCACCTGTCCCCTGTCTACATGTACGACCGCACACTTATCCACTCCAAGCTGCATCCTGATGGAGCCGCTGAACTCAGTAGTGATTTTCAGCAACTCCATAAGGCGTGCAGGATTAGGTGCCAGCAGCTTGAGGTCATCCATGTAGAGAAGGTGGGAGACTTTAGTACCTCCTCTCCGAAACTGAAAGCCTGTCCCCGAACGCTCCAGCAGAGTGCTTAAAGGGTTCAAGGACAAGCAAAACCAAAGTGGGCTCAGACAATCACCCTGGAAAATACCCCTTCGTATCCGGATACGGTCATCGACACCCGTCGTCAGTCTCTCGCCCTGGAGACAAAGGATCGTACTCCATTGCCCCATGCATACTTCGAGGAAGTCTCGAACTGCACTGTCGATCTTGTACAGCTCGAGGACCCTCAGAAGCCATGAATGAGGCACCGAGTCGAATGCCTTCTTGTAGTCGATCCAGGCAGCAGAGAAGTTCCGACGGTTGCGTTTGACAAGCTGGCCCGCAACAGAGTCAATGATAAGGAGCTCCTTTGTGCCGCGGCCGCCTCCACGGCATCCGTTCTGAGCTGCAGACAAGATGTTAAATTCGTCAATATGACGAGAGATCTTGCAGCTCAGAACGGATGTCAGTGTCTTGAAGATGGAAGTCAGACACGTTATGGGGCGGTAGTTAATAGGATCCGCGGTGTTGGTGGACTTAGGAGCTAGGTGAGTGATCCCAGTAGTGAAGAGGTTCGGAAGCGTTTTCCGCTCTATCGCCTCTTGGTATTGTCGAGCCAAGGTCGCATGGCATACCGAGAACCCTTTCAGCCAATAGTGATGCAGGCCGTCGGCCCCCGGGCTCTTCCAGTTCGGTGCCCGCCGGACCGCATCAGCTACGTTCTCCGTAGAGATGGCGATCGGGTTCATCGGTTCGATTCTAGCACATGCTTCCTGAACCGCCGCAATCCAAGGGCCCTCCTCATGCTCTACCTCCCGTGACCATATATTTCGCCAAAAGGCGACGAGGTCAGCCGTATTTGGTTTTTGGGAAGTAGAGCATGGCGTCGGGTTCTCCAACTTCCTGTAGAACCTCTTCTGATCACTCACAAAGAGGCGATTTTGTCGGAAGCGCTCAACTCTCTCAGAGTACCTACGAATACGCTTCCCCCATGCCGCGATTCTCTGCTTCAGGCCGTCGATGCGCTCCGTCAGTTTCTCAGCTATATCAGGCTGGTCTAGTCTGACACCTAGCCCGTTGAAAGCTATTCTAACGGAGCGCACAATCCTTGGCCTAGTGTTGCCCGACCTGAAGCTTTGCAGTCTGCCAATGAGGGCCCTGGCCAAGCTGATACGGCGTTCAATTCTCTTCTTCCAGGCTGGTACGTCACTACTCTTATTAGTAGTGCGTCCAGGCTCCTGGGTTTTTGCTCCGATGAAGCGGTGTACCGCTAGAGCTGCACCGAAGAGAATAGAACCCGTATCATCCAAGCCCAGACTGCCATCCAAATATGGAGGTAGCAGCCTGTTAGCTGCCTCAATGGCACCCCGCGTCGCAGCATTAAGGGGAAGTCGGGAGAGACGTGGTCTCTGTTCTAGAGGAGTGCTCCGGATCTCAGAAATCGCCTCCTCCAAAATCCCTCTCATCTGCTCTACTTTTTGGGAGACTGCTCCTTCAGCGATCGCATCTACAGGCACTTCGCTACGAACGCTTTCCTGTTGCGTTACAACTGCGTTATGCTCTGTAGACACGGGTTCGACTTCAGGAGCAGCCTCACGTCGTAATCGTTCGAGCTCGGCAGCGTTGAATACGCCCTTTCGTTGGATGTACCGAGCTCTATCTGCCAGGTTTTGCTCCGTGACAGTAATATTTGGCTCGAGCAGCAGGAACTCGCGGTGCATTACTGCTCGGTAGCCAGTCCGACCGGTTCCCCCCCCCCTACGGCCCTAAAATACGCTCGCATGACATTTTTATTCATTGAAAGAGTCCATCTCATGCGGCGCACTCCACCAGCGGCGGGCGCCGAATGCTGAGTCCCTTGAGACTCTGTCGGCGCCAAGCCAACTGGTGGGGATGGTGGATACGCCGACCGGCTAGGTGGTGGTGCCGGTCGGCGGGGGTTGCTGGCGGCCCGCATGCTGCCACGTCCAGCGCCAGCTCCAGACGCGCCCTGGCGTCCCCCAGGCAGCGGCCCTATGCGCTTTCCTTTCTTTGTCTCCATCATCCATGTGTGTTTGGAGTGCTGAATTACTCACCCGCAGAGGCACTACAAACTCTCCGAGGAGGCTGCGTTGGTGTTATGCAGCTTTGATTGCCTTTAGTCGCCTTTTACGACACCCTAGGCGGAGGATGGGTTGGTCCTATTCTGCTCTGCCGGGAACCACACGGCCAAATTATATATATTATTATTATTTTAATAAAATACAAATTGTGTGGCCTAAATTATTTCCTAAACTATAAAATAGTAATTAATTAAGAAAACTGGTTCTAATTAATCCTAAGTGCTAGTTAGGTGTTTATAGCGCTCTTATCGGGGCTTCGATTCGAGGTAACCTAGATATTACTTGATAGCCTAAAATCTATACCTAAGTTTATACTATTTGTAATATTATAATTACGATAGTGATTGTGTCTGTATGCTTACATATGTATGTATATAAAAAATTGAATAGTTACTAATTCTACGTGGTACGATTGTCACATTTATATAAAGTGAAGTCACTTAAAATTAGTGAAATTCCACTGATTCATGTTTTTGTTCAAACTTCTATTTTTATATTTTTTACATTATTTATATATATATGACATACATACATATACACATGACTCTGTGGAAATAACTATAATATTATTTATATACGGAACACCGAAACTATTTCTAAGCTTATTTGAGTATTACCCGAGCTAATACTGGTATGTAGAGTAAATCGTAAGTTATATTTGCTTGTGCAGTCGGTTAAAACATTTCGTAGGTCCTACTAATATTATTAATGCGAAAGTTTGTGAGTATTTATGTATGGATGTTTGTTACTCTTTCACGCAATTACTACTGAACCGATTACGATGAAATTTGGTATGTAGGTAGCTGAAGACCCAGAATAACACATAGGCTACTTTTTATCCCGGAGTTCCCGCGGGATTGATTCCTAATAGAAAATAGATACATTTATCGCTTCTGAAAACTGAATGCGCGATCTAGTGGCACGGCGCGGCGTCGCCGAAGGCGGTAGCGGGAGCGGGAGCGGGGGCGGGGGCGGGCGGTCCGACGAGCGGTGCGAGAGGTGGGAGAAGAAGTCGCTCATAGGGTTTCCACGCGGACGAAGTCGCGGGCGGCCTCTAGTTTAATATACTTCATAGACGTTGTCGTAGGCGACGTCGCCGTCAATATTTGTTTTAAAACCGTTTCAACTGAGAAACCTCAGTTGAAAGAACTTTCGAGAACTATTCAAAAGGAAGTCGCTTTGTGGAACTTTTATAACAATATCTTAAAACTACACAAATATTTTAGTACCGATTCTAAGATTGAGTATTAAAAAGATTTCGTTCTCACACTAAACATGAATCAGTGGAATTTTCATTAATTACATTAGTGAAACTGTATTCCCTATGCAGTGAATTTCAATAACAAGTTATTAAATACTCACTAATACCTCAACGAATATTCAACGATCAAACCAGTGGACTCTGATATGCACATATTCATATATTGAATAGTCACTAATTCTACGTGTTACGATTCTCACTTTGATAAAAATTTAATAGTCACTTAATATTAGTGAAATTCCACTGATTCATGTTTAGAGAATAAATCTTTTGTTTAAATATCATTTTGTTAAAACTTCTATATTTAACATTAAACTTCAATAATTATAAAACTTGAGTATAAACTTCCGGATATATTTAGGTAGTTCCAGCATGAAACCACTTTTCGACAGATTCGGCTAAAAAATTTTTCACGGGTTCAGAATATCTTTATTTATGAATTCCTAAGATTTTATAATTTTTGACGGTTTAGATCGCGAGATATTTAAAGACAAAGTTCGCGATTTTGAGAGTAATATCCCATTTATGTATGTAAAATGTCCGATTTTTTATTACATTAAAAAATTCTTTCGACAGAACTGGAAAAAAAAACTAGGTGAGTGTTGAAAAATGTTTTTAGAATAAGCTAAAAAAATAAAAGTAGCACTTCACTACTAATTTGAATTTTAAGTACTATTAATTTTAATTTTAAACTTACAGTGATCTGGCAACACTGCACAACGCTCTCATCTTTTTAATTTAATAAAACTATTATTAGAAAGCGCAATACTATTTGTATATACTAAGACCATATAAACAAAAATATATAAAACACTCAGAGCAACGTTGCCAGATTACTATAACTAACGATATAAGGCAGAAGGTATTAAGGTAGGACTACACTTCACCACGCTGGAACTACCTTAAATATTTTAGTTAACACGCTTTTATTAGCTTGTATGTATCTATGTAATGGTATATTTGAACGTAATTTTCACCCCCTTCAAAACATCGGATTGGTTTGAAACTTTGCACACTTATCGAGGACCGATGACAATGCAATAATTTAAATAGTTTGTCCCATTATCCTCGCCAGGACATTCAGGATTACGGATTTTTCATAACTGATACCCGGTTTGAGGGCCAGGGTGGGCTCCTGGCCCCCGACGGTTGTTGTCGGGTTCTTGTATATAATATGTTCAATTGCTCGGATAACTTTGATAGCGCGTTTGATATACGTTAGTTCGTATGTGGCGAGATAGATGTCGCTACACCGGTATATGTACCCCAATGCTTGATGTTAATTGAACTGGACTGAACTAAATCAGCCTGTAAAGGACCCACTGCTGGGCAAAGGCCTTTTCTCGTTATAAAATAACAGATAGATCATAATCCACCACGCTGCTCCACTGCAGGTTTGCAGAATTTTTTTCCCATCATGAGTAACGATCGCTATCAGGTGACAACAACCGGGAACGCTTAACGTGCTCTCCGAGGTACAGTGGGAAAACCCACAAGGACGTACACCTAGACCAGAAACAAATATTTGTACAAATACACATATCGACCCCGAGCGGGAATCGAACCCACGACCGCCGGCGTTGAGGCGACTACTCGCACCACTATACCAGACCGTTCTGGTTGCCATCAATTATTAATATATTATTGACAGATATTGATTGAAGGAGAGAAATTATGGGGGTGAGCCGGACAGTCCCCATGGAGGAGAAGTCTGGCCTTTTCGCCGAGGCCAACCTGTCGCTGGAGGGATCCTGTTGCCTGCAGATCTGGGACCCTCCAATTAAAGCGGCTGAAGGCTCCCGCAAGGGCTTAAGGCACTCCCAAAGTGCCGAGTCCGACATAGGTCTAGGACTACCTACCCGGGCGTTCTGAATATCTACAATTACACGTTTTTTTTTTTTTTTTTTTTTGTTTAAAAAAAGTCGTGGATATCCGTAAATGGATTCCCCTGCGACAAAAAAAAAAGTTATTGATTTATTATGTTTTATTTACTTAGTTATTCGTTAATTACTTCAAAATAATAGACTCTCGGAATTATAAAATGTTCAAGTAAAATACTTTTGTTTTAAGAGTTTTGTGTGTATCAAAAATTCACAAATAAATTTTCGTACCAACTTCTAAAACTTCGAACTTTTGTACAAACTTCAATATGTTATTTAACTCCCTTAGGGAAATGATATCATTTTCAAAAAAACTTCCTTATTTTATGTACATTGCAAATGATCCTCTCTTGTCAAATAATATCGGTCTAACTTCAGTAGTTTGTGAGAACCGTTCTGGTGTGGTGGTGCGAGTTAATGCCGGCGGTCACGGGTTCGATACCCACTCGGGACATATAGTTGTATAAACATAAATATTTGTTTCTGGTCTCAGTGAAAGTTTTTGCGAGTCTCCCCACCGTGGCTCGGAGAGCACGTAAAGTTGTCCATCCCGGATGTTATTATACACCTGATTATAAAAAAAATGTTATAAACAATTGTGATGTACAAATTATAATCATCATTATCATATCAGCTATTGGATGTCCACTTCTGAATGTAGGCCTCCCTAATAGACCTCCAGAGCGACCACCTGGGACCTCTATTATTGATGTACTATGATGTGTCTTTTGAATTAACTATCACTATTATTACATATTATAAAACAAAAATCCTCGCCACGTCGTCTGTCGGTCTATGTCTGTTCACGATTAAAAAAAAATTACTGAACGGATTTTGATGCGGTTTTCACCAATGGACAGAGTGATTCATGAGAAAGATTCAAGTATTGTCTGTCAAAGGCCTCATACCGATGATGGGACTCGCTTGATGCGACCACCGCACCGCGTCCCTCTATGTCGCTATGATCATTATATACTTAATAACCGTACGAAATAGGGCTGGGTCGCTAGTATATTTATTTGTATAGGAAAAAAAGATATTTATTTATAACAGAAATCCCAGATGCTTTTATACATTGTTAAATATATTTCCCTATTCAATAGTAATAAAAGATTGTAATTCTGAAATTCAATTTCAAGTGAGATTTACTGCGAATCACAATTACCAATAAAAATTGCCTGTTCCATACACACAAAGGATGTACGATATTAACATTATATATACATACTAGCTTTCCACCCGCGACTTCGCCCGCGTGGAATTCGGTTATATCGCGCGACATGGTAAGCGCGCCGCCGCCGCCGCCACTCCGCGCACGCCTACCGCCCGATACGCCCCCCCCCCCCTACCCGTGCACGCTTTTTGTCTTTGTCTTACACAATTGAACAATCTTACATGATTTTATATTTGACAATAAGGAACTTCCATACAAATTTTCTTCCCCTATTTCAACCCCTTCTACCCTTATTTTCGCGATAAAAAGTATCCTATGTCCTTTCCTAACTTCAGTTCTATCTTCATACCAAATTTCATCAAAATCTGTTCAGTGGTTTAGGCGTGAAAGCGTAACAGACAGACAGACTGAGTTACTTTCGCATTTATATATTAGTAGGGATATAAATTGTAGCCTATTTGTTATTCTGATGTATAAGCTATGTTACTGTAAGGTTTTATCAAAATCCGTTCAGTATTTTTTGCGTGAAAGAGTAACAAAGATACAGAAAAAAAAATATATATACATGATCCTGTAATTTTGTTGCTATTAATTATATGAAAAAATAGACAGGAATTTTAAAAGTACTACAAATTTGCCATTTAACATTTTTGTCTAAGAGCTAGACAGTTTAGCTAAAAAATGCAAAAAACCGGAATATTGAATTTCAAAGCTATATAACAAATCAAATATTGAAGATAGGAATTCGACTTAAGAGAATTTTTTGTACCTAATAATAAAAAAGTTCCATTAATTCGATTTTTTAAAAAATAATTTTATCACAGTTTGCAGCCCAAAAAACAATATGTTTCCCATGTTATTTAAACGGGAAAACTTTAGGTTCGATGAAGAATTGGAATTTTGAGCTCTGCTTTTAACAAGAGCTTTGTGGGGATATCTTCTGAGATATTTTGGGGTAAGAGAAAAAAAAATATCGTCGTTTTTAGTACATCTTTATATCTATGCATATAATAAAATGGTAGGAAAGTCAAAACTGTACATTGAATATTTTTTTAAAGAATACTTGGGGTGTGATCTACAATCGATACCGAAGCCAAAAATATAGTTTTTAGAATTTTTGTCTGTTTGTCTGTATGTATGTCCGGGATAAACTCAAAAAGTACTGCAGGGATTTACTTCAAATTTAGCACGAATATAATTAAGAAGTCGCGTCAACATATAGGCTACATATTATCACGCTATCACCTACGGGTAACGAGCATTGAACCTTTATTACTTCAACGCATTCTGTAACAACGTGTAATCTAATAGCGTTCACACAGACGACGTCGCGGGCAGCAGCTAGAATATATATATATATTAGATTCCCACTCCGGTCCCTGTATATAGTCCCCCCATCATGCCTCGGAGAGCACGTAAAGCCGTCGGTCTGGTTATTATCATAGACACCTGATAACGATAATTACTAATAGTAGTAAAATTTCATCTTATATTCAATAACTACAATTATACAAATGCAAATACATATAAATATATCCAAGCGAGAATCGAATTCGCGACCGTCGGCATTCTCATTTTTACTTATGCTAGCGAAAATATCAAAATGGTTCACACATTAAAGATATCTACAACAATATAACTTGTTTTATCCAGAACGAACCGGTTATAACCAGTGAAAACTGGTTCGTTAACATTAACGATACAAAAGTTTCATTTAAATCGCCGTGAGCTTTTGTTAAAGCTCGGACATGTGTAAATGTTTGTGTTGCCGTGTTTGCACTCGAATGTCGAACAATTAGCGATTTGTATTTTCTTTATTCATTGTAAAATAAAAAGTTATTTTTATGTATTAATCGATGAAGTGACGCGTATTA
The DNA here is from genome assembly GCA_036937285.1 of Euphydryas editha. Classification (NCBI taxonomy): domain Eukaryota; kingdom Metazoa; phylum Arthropoda; class Insecta; order Lepidoptera; family Nymphalidae; genus Euphydryas; species Euphydryas editha. The sequence continues at coordinate 10,477,493 of JAUPFZ010000029.1, read as the reverse complement.
TTCATACGGATGTTTGTCGCAGTATTAGTGTGTGTATCGGTGTCTGTGTCTGTGTCTTGTGTATTTGTCTGCGTCTGTGTCTGTGTCTGTCTTTGTGTATGTGTATGTGTATATGTCTGTGCCTGTGCCTGTGCCTGTGCCTGTGCCTGTGCCTGTGCCTGTGCCTGTGCCTGTGCCTGTGCCTGTGCCTGTGCCTGTGCCTGTGCCTGTGCCTGTGCCTGTGCCTGTGCCTGTGCCTGTGCCTGTGCCTGTGCCTGTGCCTGTGCCTGTGCCTGTGCCTGTGCCTGTATCTGTGTATGTGTATGTGTCTGTGTCTTTGTCTGTGGTTGTGTTTCCAGGCCCCCGACACAAGGTTTTACGCTACTGGGTGCCGTTGAATGTAAGGTAATATTATTATCTGTTTACTAATTTGATAAAACGCCTATTAATAACATCATTGACAAAGTTCAAATATTTACAGAATGAAAATAAAGTAATTTTATTAAAACATTTATCTTAGAAAATTATTTTTCGACCCTATGACAAACTGATGGACGTCTTAATAGATTTTTTTTTTTTTTTTAAACTAATTTATGTCCACGGGCTCATTTTGCCCATGCCTTTTTTATTCCAATTTTTGTTTAGTTGGTATAATAGTAGCTGCTTACAATCTTACATTAGTGGTAACTTAATTAGAACTTAGTATCTCTAATGTTGGACGTGAGTCCACCGAACCGAACCGAAAATGTATTCTTAAATCTAGGTACATGCATAATTTTTTTTTATGTTAGGTATATAAATGCATTCATAATTTTTAATATTATAAGACTTAATTATTAAATAATAGAAATATATTATGTATGTATCTATGCCTATTATATATATATATATATATATATATATATATATATATATATATATCTCCGTCCTTACTGTTACAATTTTTTTTTATTCTTAATAGATTTGGTTATAGAACACTATAAACCATTTTATATGAAACAACAAAGCGAGTAAAATCGCGTGTGAGGTGAATCTATTTAATATTGTAACAACAGCACCCAATGCTTATTTATAGTGAAAAATCAATACAAACATTATACATATTGATAGACTTATACTGCGGTTTCGCTTACGATAATATTCGATATGTTGAGTATTATTTGACGTTAAGATTGCTATTGTACATTCTATCAATCATAGGTTGATTTTTTATGGCCTAAAAACTTGATACTTGGCTTTGTAAGGTGAAAGTAATTTTGAAATCGAACTGTCAGATTCTAAAATTATAACGTTTAGACCCAGTTTTACCACTTGCTATTAAGTTACAGCTAACCTAACTGGCACCTTTTTGATAGTTACTGTTACATATTATCTGTAGTTTTATAATTGTATTATAGGGTAGTTTTCGGAATGAGCGCCCGAGCGTTCGACTGTGTACCAAACTATTCGAAATATACGCTCTGGTTCGATACACGTCTTTCATTCAACAGTTACTTGTATGGATTATCTGTCAAAATAAGTGCCAATTATGTTATCTGGAACTTCATAGCAAGTGGTGACCCTTAAACAAAGAAACTCTTAACTTGTATAATATAATGTAGATGTCCTGGTGTCACTCGTATGTAGTAGACTAATAACTACCTGCGACTTCATCATGAAATTCAGTTACAAAATCTGTACTCTCAAAACATAAATCAGTGGAATTTCACTAATTTTAAGTGACTATTCACTTTTTATCAGTGTCCACTGATTTAATCATTGAATATATGTATGTGTATTAGCGAGTCACTTTTTTGTCAATGTGAGAATCGTACCACGCAAAATTAGTGACTATTCAATGTATGAATATGTGAATATCAGAGTCCACTGATTGTTCATTGAATTTGTGTGTGTGTATTGTTCATTAACTTGTTATTTAAATTCACTGATATGTAGTTAATACAGCTTCACCCACGTAATTAATGAAAATTCCACAGATTCATATTTAGAGAGTATTAAATGAGTTTCTTATTATATTTTACTTATTTCAAATCTACTTCTTAAGAAGATTATCATTGCCGTGCGGGAGTGCACACCGGCAGAGAAGAAGAGTCCCGACTTCTTTAGTCGTAGGTGTCATAAAAGGCAACTAAGGTCATAGTGGTGCCAGCAACTGTACACAAATCAGGATGGTGATAGGCAGCAGCGGCACCATATCCTACCACAACACACTTTGCTCGCTTATCTGACTGCCAAGCGTGACGATTATTGGTTAACCTCCCCAGGAGTGTTGGTGAAGGCCTAAGTTGAATTATTAAAAGGCAATAGTGGTGCGAATAACTGTACACCAACCACGATGGTGATGGGCAGCAGTATCACCATATCCTGCCACAACACACTGCACTCAGCGATCCACCTACCAATATTGACACATATTGAAAAACTTCTAGAGATAATTTTATTTATTTATATATTTCAGACACAATTATAATATCCAAACAGTACACAAATCTAATACGACGTTATAAGCAGATAAAGGAAAACATTGTTCATTCAAACAGCACATAGATAAACAGACACATATACAATTATACACATATTATATATTATACAATTCAATTTACCATTAAACAATTCAGCGAAATAAAATTTAGCATGATTTCATTTATTCCTCCTTTCCAAGAGCCCCCTGCACAAATTCCATTAGCTTCAGCAGGTTATGGACAAAGATCTATATCGTTATCTGAGAGGTTGCATTAAACAGGTTTGTTTTTTAAGGTGGAAGGTTGAGCATAGAGGAACATATAATGGCTAACGATAATATGTGGTGGTAGAAGATCATTGAACGAGACTGCGTTTCTGTATAATTTGGAAATGAAAAAAATCTCTAAAACAAAAATGTAAGTATACCTGGTGTCACTCTCACAATCAATACGAACCTAACGACACCTCCCAAGCTAAAAACCATCAAGCCGTTCAAGCTGCAGAGCCTGCCAAACAATTATACATACATACATACATACTCCTGAAAAACATAACCCTCCTTCTGGCGCAGTCGGGTAAATACAGAGATTTTTTTAAAGTTAAACACGTCCGAAACCGCGTGACATCTCTAGTCTCAAAATAATCAAAAGTTGAAATATCTAGAACTGTACGAGGATGGAGGTGACAATTTCCTGCATGCCCTAGGCTCTACGTTCTAGCTGCAGATTAAATGTAGATATAGTATTGCGTTGAAGACTTAAAACTGTTCAAGATTTTTAAATATTCAAATGATGCTCATTTTCAACTATACTCTCTAAATATAAATCAGTGAAATTGTCATTAATTATATTAGTGCAGCTATATTCACTAAATATCAGCAATTTACAATAAGAAGTTAGTGAATACTCACTAATACACATACACATATTCAATTATCAAATCAATGGACTCTGACATTCACATATTCATACTTTGAATTGTCACTAATTCTGCGTGATACAATTCTCACATTGATATAAAGTGAATAGTCACTTGAAATTAATGAATAATCACTAATTCATGTTTAGAGAGTATTGCTTGAGTATATTTAAATTAATTAAAAAAATCAAAAAACCCGACTGCGTAAGATACTCTTATTATAAACTAAAAAGAATAAAACAATTTACTAGCTTTCATTTGATACCCATATTGCTACAGTGAGAAAAAAAATTCAACTCCCCCACCCCTAATTCAGCCATTTGCGGGCGCCACTTTGAAAATTTATATATCCTATGTCACTACTACAATTTAGACAAATCCAACGATACCTCATATGTCAAAAACCGTCCAGCCGTTTGGGCTGTAGGGCGTGCCAAAGAAATGGACATACATACATACACTCGAAAAATTTTAACAAAAAACATTAACCGACTTCAAAGCAAAAAAAAAGAACGGTAAAACAAAAATGCACTAAAAAGTAAAAAAATAATTACGTATTCTTTTGTCTGTAATCAAATTATTACGATAATATAATGTACAATTATTGTTGTTATTGGAGTCGGTGTCAGCCAACGTAGTTTAACATTACAATAGGTGTACCTACACTATTACGCACTCTTTTCCTTATTTCCTTGGCTAACACCGACTCCAATAACAACAATAATTGTACATTATATTATCGTAATAATTTGATTACAGACAAAAGAATACGTAATTATTTTTTTACTTTTTAGTGCATTTTTGTTTTACCGTTCTTTTTTTTTTGCTTTGAAGTCGGTTAATGTTTTTTGTTAAAATTTTGTTTTATTTCTTGATTTTTAATGAATCTGTAGTTCGATAACTGATTTATTTATATAAAGCTGGGCGGTTACAGTTCACAAGCTACAGGTACCACCCTCGAAAAATTGACAATGCCCAATTTGTTAACGATAAAGGAATGTCACTCGGACGCAAGTAATAACGATATTAATTTAAGTTGTATAACATAATATAATATATTGTATTTTATAAAAGAGGATATTAAAAATACATCCTAAAAATATTTTGCATTATGTTTAGCATATTTTATAATATGTTATACAACTTAAATTAATATCGTTATTACCTGCGTCCGAGTGGCATCCCTTTATGAATAAAAAATTGGGCATTGTCACATTCCTTTGACGTAAAAAAAAAGAACTAGTGAACTATAGAACAAAACACAAAACCCGAACAAAATCTGTTAAACATGTGCGTCAGTGCGGTGCGCGCGGAGTGAGGCGGCCGAGTATGAGAGGCATAGAATGCGACATAATTACGCCGTATATTGTTTAATTGTTTATATTCTGCCTATTGAATTACATTAAGCAAACGTAATGAGACCAACGGCATAACTCATAACGTGCCTTCCTTTCTGCCTTTCATTAGGTATTTGATATTATACATTATGTTATAAACATTTAAGTTAAATTATTTATTTAATTTAAGTTGTTTATTTATTTCATTCCAATGCCACCCAAGATTCTGTCATTACTTTCCTGAGATTACATCATAAAAGATTCCGCTGCTAATAGGTAAACTTGTTGCACACACAATATCACATTTAAGATTTTAGTCTATGACAAATGACGCAAAATGGTGTCCGTTAAATATTTTGACAAATTAAAAATTTTAAAACAATTAGTAACAGTTGGTAAACAGTTAGTCTAGTTATTCACCGATGAAAAGTTATTCCTTTACATTTTGCCGTATAACTATTTTTGAGATATGATCTTTTAAATACAGGACGCGCTTTGAAACGTGCTATCAGGCTATGTCAAAGTTCAGCGCAACATAACTCTACACCTGAGTCGTAATCTGAGAAACAAAATATAATATTGTATAGTTTAACTCGTAGTAAACATAAAAAACATAATACGTGATAATCTTCCGAAACAAATTAAGCCTCAAGGAACGATAGTGTGCAACGCGACCCGCGCAGCGACGCGCGGTATCAGGAACAAATATACGCATTATTAAGGATTACTCAAAAACTACTAGTCACATCTCGCTCAAATTTAAATGGGACCACATGACGAGCACTAGCTTTTGAATATAAAAAGAATCATTAAAATCGGTACACCCAGTAACAAGTTATGAGGTAACACACATAAAAAAAAAAAAAAAAATACAGACGAATTGAGAACCTCCTCCTTTTTTTGAAGTCGGTTAAAAAACACAACCCTCCTTCGGTCGCAGTCGGGTAAAAAAGGGGTAAGCTCTACTGAAAATCAACACTGCAGCTTATTGCAGAGTGTCAGACCTATATTTGGTCACACTATTGAATTGAACTGCATTAATCGGTAAACGTCTTACTGCTGGGTGAAGACATCTTCTTCATATTGGAGAATGGTTGGAACTTAATCCGCCACGCTGCTCCACTGCGGGTTGACGAATATTTTTTTCTACACCGTGGGTACCGATCGCTACGATGTCCATGATAACAACCGGGACGACGGCTTTACGTGCTCACCGAGGCACGGTGGGGAGACCCACAAAAACATACACCCAAACCGGAAACAATCATGGCTACTACTCTACAACTATATGCCTTCCAGCTATATCAATAGACACATCCTTCTATATGGAGAAAAGGATTTTGCCCAGCTGTGGGATATTTACGGACTGATTCAGTTCAATATCAGAATTATGGATATCATAAAATCCTCTTCACATAGTACTTATTTATAAAGATTTAATATGATTCTATAACCCTCGATGAAGCTTTTCAAAGATCAAATATTTTTGAGCAATACCGCCAGATTTAGGTAATTTTAGCGGAACAACGAGCACAGTTAATTAGCGAGTGAATTAACGGCGTACGTGATGTTAAATCTCGTGTAATTCAGCTGAAAGTTTACCGAAAGCTTATGAGCTTTTAGAGTACATTCAGAGGTGAAAATATGTATATAAACCAAGTTATCAAATGTACTACTTACTAGTAATTCATAATAAAGAATCCAAAATTAGAAATCCCCAAAGTCATTAATAGCTACGGCAAACATTCACTTAAATATATTGTTCCTACTTTATTGAATTCACTCCCAAAAACACTAAAAGATGAAATGAACGAAAAAAATTACAAACATAAACTCAAAAAGCACTTTTTAGAGGAATGTGTATAGATTCCGGTTCTGCTTACGGCGTTGATGCGATGGACGGATGAATTCCATTTTTATATTTAGATTACATACTATTATAATTTTATATATTATTACTTAAGTATAGTTTAACAACAGTGCACAGTAAAACTAACTTTTGTTTATGAGGCACTGCATGTATATATATTTTAATGTATTAATAAATAAATAAATAAATAAAAAAAATGAAGAAAATTAATTAGGTTTCATTGATATAAATATGTATTCGTTTTATGATCCCTACATATAAAAAAATTTTAAATTTCATTTGTCTCATTTTTTTCAGGATTTTCGATGTAAATTTTTGTAAGGCTGTAGAATCACTAATTATATATGTTAGTGTGTCTATTTGTCTTTGACTATACCGCTGAATATTATCGGCTTAAATTTCAATGCGAGAAGTATATTTGACAATTAACGAGCGATTACAGAGCGATTAGCAATTGATATCTTAATTCAGGCTAATAGAATTACGATTTTGAACCCGCGATGATTGGTTTCAATCCACATATTCAATCAATCGGACTATTTGCTTGAAACATAAAAACAGTTTGCATAAAACGTAAACAATTTACAAATATTTTGTTCAACACTTCTGTTTGTGAATGACTAAAACTAGATCAAAATTTGCTCATCCGTTTAGAAGCTACACCGGTGTGGCATGCGGACAGGTATTTGAACTCATAACACTTTTCTTTTTCGTCGGTTATCGATAAGACTGTGAATTTAAATGGAAAATTATAATCGATGATAAATTATTCTGACATCGCTTCTAAAACGATCAGTACCGAATTAATTTTAATATAAACACAGAGTTGTTTTATATTGAAATACAAATTAACATATATCACTAGTTGATGCCCGCGACCTTGTCTGTGTTACTTATTATATTAACAACTAGCGGCCCACCTCGGCTGCGACCGGGTATGTACATGTACGTAAACGTTTCTCATAAATCACTCTTTCTATTGATGAAAACCGCATGAAAATCCGTAGAGTACTTTTTAAGCTTATCGCGAATAGAGATACAGACGCGACGAAGGACTTTGTTGTTGCAGTGATAAAAGTTTATCTAGTATATATCTTGTGTCAATTATTGTCCAAATTGAGTTTCTTAATCTTGATATTTGCGCTCAAACGGCATCTTTGAGTCTATGGACAGACGACAGGTGGCGCCCTCTCTGTTTTCCGTCTCCTACTAATGTAATAGTTTATCGAGTATTTTCTTCAAAGCGAGTACAAAGATATTATATTTTTAGATAATGTTCAAGTGTATCTATATATATAAAAATCAATTGCTGTTCATTAGTCTCGCTAAAACTCGAGAACGGCTGAACAGATTCATCTTATCTTGGTATTGAAATGTTCGTGGAGGTCTAGGGAAGGTTTAAAAGGTGAGAAAAATTCGAATAATTGCCGGGAAAACCCTAAAAACAGCCCTTTTCTTTTTCCCATATAAATGTTTTCTAAATAAAATGTAGAGTCAATTTGAACTTTATTGCTATTCAAGAAAGCTATATTTTCCTCCGCCGTGTCTGTCTATCTGTCTGTTCGCGATAAAATCAAAAACTACTGCACGGATTTTCATGCGGTTTTCACCAATAGATATAGTGATTCATGATGAAGTTTAGGTACATAAATATACCCCAGGCGCAGCCGGGGCGGTCCGCTAGTAAGATATAAAACTTAGAAGACTCGATTATAATATATCCAGTAGTGTTACCGTGACGTGCATAACGACAAACTTCTAGAATTATATATATATAGATAATTATAACATGGTAAGTTTTAACAATATTAACATTTTTGTAGCACGCTTTTAAAAAAAAATTTAAAGATTATTTTTGTTTCTTATTCTTGACCCATTGGCCCAGTTGTTAGTGACCCTGCTTTCTGGTCCAGTGTTATGGGTGCGATTACTGCCCCGAGTCTGGCTGTAATATATATTTATTGACTTATTATTTATTTAACTTAAGATAATTACAAATTGTGTAGTACAAGAGGAAGTATTATCTATATTTATCATCACCATCATCATATCAGCCATTGATGTACACTGGTGAACGTAGGCCTCCCCCATAGACATCCTGAACGACCGGTTCAAGGCAGCCTCCATCCAACGGCTTCCGGCGACTTTCCTCGAGTCGTCTGTCCATCTCGCGGACGAGCGTCCGACGCTGCGCTTGTCGATACGTGGTATCCACTCGAGAACCTTGATGCTCCATCGGCTGTCAGTTCTACGAGCTATGTGCCCTGCCCACTGCCACTTCAGCTTGCAAATCCGTTGGACTATGTCGGCAATCTTCGTTCGTCTGCATCTCATCATTTCTGATTCGATCTCGCAGAAAAACACCAAGCATAGCACTCTCCATTGCATGCTGTGCGACTTGGAGCTTGTTTAAGAGCCCTATTTTCAGATACAATAGAGTTATATGTATATATATTACAATTTAAAAAAATCAAAAAACCTGACTGCGTAAAATACTCTTATTATAAACTAAAAAGAATAAAACAATTTACTAGCTTTCATTAATTTGATACCCATATTGCTACAGTAAGAAAAAAAAATTCAACTACCCCCCTCATTCCGCCATTTGCGGGCGCCATTTTGAAAATTTCTATAGCCTATGTCACTACTACAATTTAGACAAATCCAACGACACGACATAAGTCAAAAACCGTCCAGCCGTTTGGGCTGTAGGGCGTGCCAAAGAAATGGACATACATACATACATACATACATACATACACTCGAAAAACATAACCCTCCTTCTGTCGCAGTCGGGTGAATATTATATTGTATCATAATTAAAATATAATATAGTCTCACACTCAGTCTCATATGTCAAAAACCGTCCAGTCGTTTGGGCTGTAGGGCGTGCCAAAGAAATGGACATACATACATACATACATACACTCGAAAAACATAACCCTCCTTCTGTCGCAGTCGGGTAAAAACAAAGTTTATCAGTCGGCTGTTACCTAATACACAGGCAAAAAAACGTCTGTGCCGGATGGTCTATCATTGAGGCGATTTTGAAAACAGTATTCCATAGTCTATTACCGCCAGACTCCAACAAAATTAAACTTTTCAATTTAGAACTTGCACATCTGCGAGCCGCCCCGCGTTACTGAGTATATTTATTACAATTTATGCGAACCGTTTTGTATTTTAACAAACCAATTTCATTTTAAGACATTCCCGGAACAAGGGATAACATTAAATAGAAATATAATCTTTAATTTAATTAAATAGAATCTTACTCTCTAAACATGAATCAGGGAAATTTTCATTAATTACGTTAGTGAGCTGTATTCACTAAATATCAGTGAATTTCAGTTATAAGTTAATAAAAAAAAATTTACGGAGCAAACGTACGAGAAAGGAGGTAGTTCGGCATGGACACTTCTAATGTCGTCAAACAAGACATTCGTAGATAATGTCGAAATATCGAGCTCCGCAAAATAAAAATAAAAAACATGATAACTATCCCGTTTTAAATAATTTAAGTAAGTTAGTAAATACTCACTAATACACATATTCATACATTGAATAGTCACTAATTGTGCGTGGTACGATTCTCACATTGATAAAAAGTGAATATTCCCTTGAAATTAGTGAAAAATCACTAATTCATGTTTAGACTTTATACTGTTCTGAAACAGAGTGTAAGTAAGCATCCCACTATTGCTCCCCTCAATATTGAAAGAAAGTCTTGTAAATCGATAAATACCGGCTGCACCGCGCGAAGAAGCATGACTCATTGTAACGTTTCGTGAGCGAGAGCGCGGAACAAGCGGTAGAGAGGCACGATCGGCCTAAGCGTTCGGCTTGTGAATGAAAAACAATAACGCAGATTGGAGGATCTTAAATATCACACATGTATATAAGTTGTAAATAAATTGTTAATAGCACATTGCTACTTGTAATTAATAGAATTAACTGATTCTTTGTATTATACAAAATAATGATAATTCAGTGATAATAATTCAATTCATAAAAGTATGCATCAATGTTTTCTTATGACGTTATCACGTAATATAATCGTCCGTAAACCGACTTTACAGACAACCATTTATTTGAAGTGAAACTTCTTTAGAACCGTTGTGATTTGAAACGGGATGCGACGGAAAAAACGACAGGTAAGAGACACAAATACAGAAATGTGTAGGAGAGAATGAGATAGTATGATGTCACGTATCCTAGCAACGTGTATCTTAGCAACGCGTAAAAAACGCGTAAATATGTAATAAAATGTTTAACTATTAATATTAATACATTTTAAATTAAGTTTGCCAAAGATGTTTTACTTCTGACATGTGTACTCCGTACACACGACATTTTTTTTTTTATAATATGTTAATTTAAGATTTAATCTATTGAGTTACAGTTCTGTTTATTTTTGGTACATTTCCACTCTTTCTAGCAGATCTTAATGTTAGCTGATAGACAAGGATGTCTAGTTTATGTACGACTTTTGCAGAAAATATATTTTGTATAGTTGTGCAGAAAAAATGATTTTTTCATAATAGATGCGAATTTGACAAAGATATTAGCAAAAATAGAACAAATCCTCTAAAGTGTAATAAAGTGGGTAAAACCACGGGACGCGGCCGGTGTTATTATGTATTTGAAATACTGAATTTCGACATTCAATTCGTTGAAAAGTTTCAAATGAACAGTTTTACGAAATAACTTCAATCGAAAGTTACGCAAAAATTGGAAAAGGCAATCGTTTTTACAGCGGAAACTAATTGGGACAATATCGGTCTCGATTCGGAGCACTAGGTTTTTATTTTGAGAGTAACCTACTCTCTAAATATGAATCAGTGAAATTTTCATTAATTACGTTAGTGAATCTATATTCACTAAATATCAGTGAATTTCAATAACAATTCAGTGAATACTCACTAATACACACACATATGTACAATGACATATATACACAAATTTTGTTTATTGTGATAGTCTTGTCAACACGGTCTTAAATACAGGTCTTGCAACGAATTTACTATCGAAATTTATATTCACAGATCAGGTCCAATGACTACTGCATATGCTAACCATGTTATGCGCAATCATATATTTATGTTGACAATGCTGTCAATTATAGATTAGGTCGAATTTCGACCACTGGGCGACCACTAGTGAAAATTAAATATTCACTTGACATTATTGAAAAATGAGATGTCTTCTTATCCTGGCAGGGTCGCCATGAGATGTCATCTTATCCTGGCAGGGTCGCCATGAGAAGTTCTCTTATCCTGGCAGGGTCGCCATGAGATGTCTTCTTATCCTGGCAGGGTCGCCATGAGATTTTCTCTTATCCTGGCAGGGTCGCCATGAGATGTCTTCTTATCCTGGCAGGGTCGCCATGAGATGTGCGGTGCGGGAGATGTAATAATACGACCAAAGTTGATTCTCAATTGATCATCGATCCTTTATTGTGCAGAAATATAAGATATTTATAGTTGCTTCCAAGTAGGTCGCTACGTGACTTATTAACACATTATTTGTTGTCAGCGAAACAAATATAATGTTCAAGGTTTAATTATAAAAATATAATGTACAATATTTAATGCTTATTTAACAAAATCATATTTAGTAATGTAATACAATTTTAAATACAAGTTTATTTTCTGGTTTTACTTGTCATAGGTTTACGTCGTACACTACAAAAATCACTAAATCATGTTTAGATAGTAGTTTATTACATATTCCACAAGACTAAATTTTCTATTTCAGAGCATCCAAGCTCCACATTAGCTTGGTCGTGAGAAAGTTTCTAGTTCGTTCTCCGGCACACGTGTGATTGTCGGAATTCTGCATTCAGCAATCCCCAAGCTATTTAACATGAACAGTTAGACGTAACTTTATTAAGTTGGACGTATACTGAGCACAGTATTAGCACTGAATTATGTAACTGCATTTAACTTTAGTAATATTGTAATGACAACCGTTCTGGTGTGGTCTGGTGTAGTCAAAATCAAAATCAAAAACAACTTTATTCAAATAGACCCCACGAGCACCTTCCAATCGTCATTTTACAAATTAACACTTTAGTGATTAATATTTTTGTAATAGTAAAGCTACCACCGATTAACCACCATTACCACCATTTACCACCGAGCGGAATGTAGGTTTTGCAGAGAAGAATCGGTAAGAAACTCCGCAGTTACTCTTTTGAAAATAATATATAAACTATGTTTTAGTATAAAATTAGTAATATCTTGCATGAAATACAGCGACACTAAGTCCACACGTCTTTATCGACTAAGTAATCCTGCACCGAATAATACGCTTTACCTATTTTTTTTAAAATAAAATCTTTAAATTTATTATGAGACAATTCCAAAATTGTTTGTGGGATTTTATTATACATGCGAATACCATAACCCAGAAAGGAGACGTTTACTTTGCGTAGTCGGAAGCTTGGAGTTATAATTTTGTTATTCCTTCTAGTGTTTACACTGCGATTAATACTATTTATTTCAAAACAATGAATATTCTGGTGAATATATATAATATTGTTATAAATATATTGCGACGCAATTGTTAATATGTCTATCTTTGGAAAAATATCCCGTAGGGAGACTCGAGCTCCATTATCGTAAAAGTCGCGAATAGTCCTTTTTTGCAAAATAAATAGTCTCAATATCTGTTGAATTACTCTAACAATAAGAGTAGGTACCCGCCTCGTTGGTCGAGTGGTCGTAAGCATTACTGCCGAGCAAAGGATCTCGGGTTTGATTTCTGGGACGTTCATCGTATTATAATTTTTTTTTTTTTTTTCGAAAATTTTCTGTAAAAGAGTGATGTTATATTTTTATTTTATTTACTTTAAAAGTGAAACTATCTCGAGAAAAGAAATTATAAAGTACGCAACGAAAACTCTCAAAAAACATTATTTTTTCCCGATTTTGTAACATTTCTTATTATTGCTCAATCCCTATTGGTCGTAGCATGATTTTATATAGCCTATAGCCTTCCTCGGTAAATGGGCTATCCAACATAGCCCATTTACCGAGGAAGGCTATAGGCTATACAAAAATAATTTTTCAATTCGAGCCAGTAGTTCCAGAGATTAGAGCGCTCAAACAAATAAACAAACAAACTCTTCAGCTTTATAATATTAGTATAGATAAAATACAAAAACCTTATATATCTTTACTCATAATTATAGTATGAAAAGTCCAATTCTGTTCATTGAAGATATCCTAAACATTTGTTTTGGAGGACACTCTTTTCGATAATTAAGTCAAATATATTTTTTTTCCTTTTTTTAGAGTTCAGTAGCCAAATGGTCATGAAATAAGAGAATGATAAAACCTAAAAAAAATATATGATGTACATTACCATGCAAACTTCCACCGAAAATTGGTTTGAACGAGATCTAGTAAGTAGTTTTTTTAATAAAAATAAATACACATATTATTAAAACATCGATCAAAGTTACAACGAACTACAAGAACTTTTATGTAATGTTACTTGCTGCTACGGAACCCTTCATGGGCGAGTCCGACTCGCACTTGTTTAATGTTTTCTGTATGTATATCTATAAAAAAATTTAACGAATTGCTATTAAATTTAGCACGATTTGAATGGACACTACAAACTAGGATTTTTATATTGAAACTTAGAACGATTCCCTTGGGAGAGCGAATGAAATCAAAGACTCTATGTTCAAATTACTTAAATCAGTTAAAAATCAGTAGAATTTCACTAATTTTAAATGATTATTCACTTTTTATCAATGTGATAATTGTATCACGCAGAATTAGTGACTATTATACATATGTGAATATCAAAATCCAACGATTTTACCATTGAATATGTGTATGTGTATTAGTGAGTATTCACTAAGTTGTTATTGAAATTCACTGATATGTATTGAATATGGCTTCACTAACGTAATTAATGAAAATTTCACTGATTCCTGTTTAGATAGTACAGGAACCTTTAAACGCAATATTGAAAGTAGGCGTTGGTACAGCTAGTATCACATAAATACATAATCAAATATTATAACACTAGCGGCCTGCCCCGGCTGCGCCTCAGGTATGTATATGTACCTCAACCTTCTACATGAATCACTCTATCTATTATATACGAACAGACAGACAGACGTGACTGATTACTGTGTTTTTTGTTCAATGATAATATACGACTGATTACGATGATATACAATTGACTGGCCCGTGACGCAGTTGGCAGTGGCCCTGTTTTCTGCTCCAGGGTCGTGGGTTCGATTCCCGCCCCGAGTCTGGGTGTATTATGTATTTATTTATATATGTATTATTTATATGTATATTTATTTAAAAACAATGTATATCAGTCGGATGTTACCTAAAACACAGGCATTATGTTGCCTACCTTAGGGACAGACGACCGTGTGTCTATGTTAAATATATTGTTAAATATATTTATAAAAATATATATAAAATAAAAAATATATACGAGTTATAGCTCATTTCAATAAATACCACACAAAGTCACAGAAAAAAACTAGTATTTTCAAAACTCTACAAAGCACTCTACACACTCTACAAGCATTACATAATATCAGCGTACGTTGCGACCTAGATCGTCTCCAATACGTCCATTACTTGGTATACGTTCCCTGTTGTTTATGTCTACTTCCAGTACTAGTCGTAGCATGATATTAAACAGCCTCTCTTCTAGAGGTTTCTAATCACACTGACATACCAGTGCGTACCTAATAGTATAATTTTAATACAATTACATTATAATTACTACATATTATAAAACAAAGTCATCCACTGCGTCTATTTCTCTTTCTGTTTATTCGCGATAAATTAAAAAACTACTGAACAGATTTTCACGCGGTTTTCACAAAAAGATAGAGTGATACATGAGGCAGGTTTACGTACATATACATACCCCGGGCACAGCCGGGGCGGGTCGCTAGTTGTATTATAATATACTTATTTAACGTACTATCCTAAACCAGTGAACCGATTTTGATGAAATTTGGTATGAAGATAGAACTGAACTTGGGAAAGGACATAGAATACTTTTTATTGCGAAAATAAGGGTAGAAGGGGTTGAAATAGGGGACGAAAGTTTGTATGTAATTTCCTTATTGTCAAACATAAAATCATGTAAGATTGTTTAATTGTTTAAGACAAAGACAAAAAAAAACATGCACGGGGAAAGGGGGAAGGCAAATCGGGCGGTAGGCGAGGCGCGGAGCGGCGGCGGTGGCGGCGCGCTTACCATGTCACGCTATACAACCGAATTCCACGCGGGCGAAGCTGCGGGCAAAAAGCTAGTAAATAATAATAAATAAATAAATATTAACCAACAATCACACCACGTTAACCTAGCCCCGTGGTAAGTTCGTATGAACTTGTGTTACAGGTACTAGGATCGGAAATAAATTTAAGATATAAATACATAAATACATAAATACACATCCATGACCCGGTGCAGACATCTATATTCGTCATACAGATTATCTGCACCTGGCGGGATTCGAACCCGCGACCGCTGCGTAAAGTGTCCAGTTGCCTGACCACTCGACCAGTCGGCCGTCAAATTAGTAATATTATGAATGCGAAAGTAAGTTTGATTGGTACGCTTTCACGCGAAAACTACTAAACCGATCATCATAAAACTTTGTACACATACTCTTGGAGGTATTAGAAGTAACATAGGATACTTCTTAATTCTCGATCGCGTTAACCGACATCCACGCGGGTGAAGCCGCAGGCTCAAACTAGTATGTGAATAAAGCAATATGTTGTAAATAAGTAATTACTCATAAACAACAATATTATTATTTCACTATAACACAACGTTGTTTACAACAACTTATATACATGTGTGACTTATCCATCAGAGTAAGTAATTAAAATTTTGTTCAATCATTCATAACCCGTGGTTTCATTAATCATCTCGCGACTGTTGACGAGACTGGTTTATATTCAAATACCAGCTGTTGCTGCGACTTTATCTGCATTGCTTATTGAAGTGAAACTTCTTTATCGGGGTTGGAAAAAATTTAAGCGTTACGCTTCACATTTTTTCGTTACTCGCCATCTTGTAAAACTGTATTTACTCGACTGCGACAGAAGAAGGGTTATGTTTTTCGAGTGTATGTATGTGTGTGTATGTGTGTATGTGTGTATGTGCGTATGTGTGTATGTGTGTATGTGCGTATGTGCGTATGTGCGTATGTGCGTATGTGCGTATGTGCGTATGTGCGTATGTGCGTATAATTACGATCGTATAAAAAGTAAACTGTTTTTATTATAAGTTTCACTTCTTACGAGTGTACGCTAGTACACGCACAATTTTCTTTTATATTAACAAGGATTACCATCACTTTCATTAAGCCTATAAGGTAAAGCCGTATGACGTATGCCGTTTGTGACGGTTAGGAAAGAATAGTCCCGACCTCCGACAGTGATGCGGACAACTGTTCACCAACCAGAATGGTGATGGGCAATAGCGTCCTTTTTTTAACGTTGGGAAATGCATTTACGAATCCCGCCGCGGAGAAGCTCGTTGACTCGCTGGCACGCGGAATGTGCCAGAATACCCGCTTAAGCCCAGTGGTGCCCTCATCGTCATAATGGTGCACCACGGGATCGCTTGCGCATACAACCGTGACGCCCAACGGTTGGCCCGCCTATACAGGCTCCCTTCGCCTATAGAGCGCTCGCGGGCACCGAATTATAGGTGCCCTTCCCACTCTAGTGCGGAGGATGAAGAAGCGCGTAACGGCGCCTCCTTCTTCCCGGTCGTCTTTAAACCCATGACCTCCTTGCAAAAGTAGGCCACAGCCGACCAGTATATCTCGCTGCTGAGCAACCAGCGGACCACACTTGACAACGAGAGGCCGCCGCCTATCACGGCCACCAGGGCATGGCGCTGGGGCTCCCAAGCGGTGCACTCCTCGAGAGTTGGTGTGCCTACTCACCGCGACCACCGCATGCGAAACGCTATTGTGTATTCGCAGCCTCTTAGCCCTCGTTTGGATGACAGTGACCTCCTCGCTCGTCCGACCCTGCGCCTCGTGAATGGTCATGACGCTCGACCCTTCTCCGGTACCATATCCCCGGCCTATTAACTCCTTTTTCTCCTCTTGTGTGAAGACCAGGTACAGGGTCCGGTTCTGTTTTTCGGGTATTTTAGCGCCAGTGAGCCTCTCCGCACGCAGGGAGTGGACGATGGGGTTCGAGCTGTAGATCCTGTCGTTAACCTCGCTGATGGCAAGAGCGACATCCTTGGGATTCCGATGCGTGCACGACAACTCACATGATATATTGCCTACCTTAGGAATAGACGACTGTGTGTGTGTGTGTGTTAAACATATTAAAAAAAATTACGAATATTTAGGCGAATATATTGTTTTTAAGTCGCTTAAAAAGAGAGTGAGACTGAGGTTTCTATATAGTATATAATATATATGTAATCGATCGCGAAAAGTTATTAAAAAGGCTTTCAAATAATTTTTACCTCAATGTCTACAAATTCACAAGAATACTCGACTCGAGAACTTCCGTTTTCCGGACCCTCGATTCAAAATTAATATTTTATAAAAGATTTTTTTTAATTAAAATATACGGACAATGTTGAATTTTCATTTTAAAGCTGTAATAATTTATACGGCTTGTTTATATTAGTATATCACTTAGCTAACTGCCCCTCGTGGCTTTACCCATTTAACTTCTGATCCCGTAGGAGTGTCGGAAAATGAAAAGTTAAATTAACTGAACTGAATTGAATATGCCTGTAAATGTCCCACTGCTGGGAAGAGGCCTATTGTCCGTGTAGGAGATGGGTTGGAGTTTAATCCACCACGCTGCTCCACTGCGGGTTGACGGATAATTGCCCTACCATGAGTAACGATCGCTATCAGGTGTCTATGATAACAACCGGGACCGACGGCTTTACGCACTAAACATGAATCTCTAAATTTAACATTAATTACGTTATTGAAGCTGCTGTATTCACTAAATATCGGTGAATTTCAATAACAAGTTAGCGAATAGTCACTAATACACTTACACATATCCAATGGTAAAATCAGTGGACTCTGACATTCACATATTCATACAGTGAATAGTTACTAATTCTAGAATAGTCACTTAAAATTAAATAAGCTCCAACCCTTCTTCTATATGGAGAAGAGGCCTTCGCTCAGCAGTGGATGGTTTACAGGCTGATACAGTAAAGCGTTACAGCATAAGCATATTTTGATATCAGATTTAACCAAGATTCAATTACGATCAAGGATCATCCTGACAGTAAACCACTCAAAGAGTAGTGAATTTTTTTTAATAAAAATTGGTTAGCTTGGTTTAAAGTTAGCTTTATTTCTAATCTGTGTAGTTTTAAGCGATAGCTTTTAAACTAAATTACTACTATTATGTTTATTTATATGTATATTTATTTTTTGACGTGATAACGTCTTGTAAATCGATGAATGCCGGCTGCATCGCACGAACTATTGTCACGTTTCACGAGCGAGAGCACGGAACAAGTAATAGAGAGGCACGATCGGCCTTAGCGTTCGGCGTGTGAAAGAAAAACAATAATGCAGATTCTAGGATCCTAAATATCACACATTTATATAAGTTGTAAATAAATTGTTAATAGCACATTGTTACTTGTAATTAATCTGTATAATTTAAGTAATAAAATACTTGAATTAACGAGTGCAAATAAATGTTAATTTATCGAAAAAAAATTGTAATTAATTGAATTAACTCATTCTTTGTATTATACAAAATAATGGTAACTCAGTGATAATAATTGAATTCAATTCATACAAGTCTGCAATTTTTTATCAATGTTTTCTTATGACGTTATCACGAAAAATGATCGTCCGTAAACCGACTGTATTTTTTAAAAATGTATATCAGTCGGCTGTTACCTAAAACACAGGCATTAAGTTGCCTACCTTAGGAACAGACGACTGTGTGTGTGTTGAACATATTTATATTTATATAACCTTGTTAACATGTTAACACGTTCCAAGTCGCACAGCGTGCAACGGAGAGGCCTATGCTTGGTATTTCTCTGCGAGATCGAATCAGAAATGATGAGATCCGCAGACGAACGAAGGTTGCCGACATAGCCCAACGGATTTACAAGCTGAAGTGGCAGTGGGCAGGGCACATAGCTCGTAGAACTGACGGCCGCTGGAACAGAAAGGTTCTCGAGTGGAGACCACGTACCGGCAAGCACAGCGTCGGACGGCCGTCCGCGAGATGGACGGACGACTTGAGGAAAGTCGCAGGAAACCGTTGGATGGAGGCTGCTTCGAACCGGTCGCCCTGAAGGTTGATGGGGGAGGCCTACGTTCAACAGTGGACATCCAACAGCTGATATGATAGTGATGATGATGATATAATTTTGTAAAGAATAATATGCGTCGCCTGTTAAAGACTTTTTAATGTAAACTTTAAATTTATTTATTAGCAATTATAAAATCTTTTGAGAATTTATAACATCGTACAGATATTAATAAAACATAAACAAACCTAATAGATCTCCTTCTAAAGTTTAACAAGAAATTATTTTTCAATTTACTCGAATTTTCCAGAAGAATATAAAAACTCCTTCTCAAAAAAACCTTTTTGAAATTTCTTCCCTTCCTATCATTTTCATCGTGAGTTCAAAAAGATTGGGAGGTGTCCAATAAAATCTTATTAAATGACTTGGAAATGTTTTATTCGGTTTGGAATAATCGAAAATCCCCTCAACTCTAAAATAATATAAAGTATTTTACAGATAATAAGAAAATATATTTTGAGTGTTCATTTTGTGCGCTTAAATGTTTTCGTAACTGCCCACTGTTTGTGCTTTTAATTTTATCTTTAAATATATTCATAAATTTTTTTTTGTGGCGCAGGGTAATCCGTACTAAACTCCTGCAGGAGCCTTTAGCCGCTTTAATTGGAGGGTCCCGGATCTGCAGGCAACAGGATCCCTCCAGCGACAGGCTGGCCTCGGCGGAAAGGCCAGACTTCTCTGCCATGGAGACTGTCCGGCTAACCTAATATTCATTAAAGTACACCTAAACGTTGTATATTATTTTCCCGATTTATAAAAATAAAAGTGAGTCCTTTAATTACTTTAGCGTAAATCTTCGTAAGGGGATCGGGAGTCCGACCAAATATGACTAAATCTCAGCTAAGGGGGGATAGAGTTAAAATCGAATGAAAAACAGCTAACATAATTAATGAATGTCCTCTTATGTATGTGGTCGTGTAAAGACGATACAGTTATGTTTACATGTTGATATTAAAGTATATATGTAATTTATAATTCTGTAAATCAATAAATAATAGTAATTAATATAATGACTCGAATATCCTTAACGCCATCTTTTAATATTATAAGCAAAAAAAAAAATATTACCTTTTATATTCGTGTGAAACCTTTGAATACCTTTTGGTGGACAAAAGTTTTAAACTATATGTAATTTTATTTAAATTTTGTTTTTGATAACTGTGAATTTTGTTCGAAAAATTAATTGTTTATTTTTGTTATGCGTGAAACAGGTGGTTGACGCGGTTGTTTAGACTGCACACGACCGCTCCGGATGGCAGTCCTCGCCCGACTGAGGCTACCCGCTACCAGCTCAAAACCCCAGCAACTGAAGGTACGCGCATGCGGTTTAATACTTAAATATCTTTCATACAAACTTGAACCTTATGTCCAATATATAAGGTTGAATTCAGAATGTAATTCATTAAAAATATCCGCATAAAATGTATCCTGTAAAAAATAATATTCGAAGTTTGAATTTTTTTCTCAACATGACAAAGTTAATTTTTCGTTGTATCAAACGTTTGACACGAACGACGTTTTATTTACGAAAGGACTTATATCACATTCAATAGACAATCGACCTTATTTCTGAAGAGATAAAATGTAAATTTAAATACAGATAGTTATAAATAGAAAAAGTAATAAAAGGAACTCATTTAATGTGTCACACGAGATCAGTTGTAGCGAGTTTTGAATTTTATTTCTTACGTAGTAAAGTTCAATTTAATATTTCGTTGTGAGAAAAAAAAGTTGTGTATTTTTTTTAATTAAATCGAAGACATATTGGCGCCAACGAAAAGCAACATGGCGGATTTCCCAAATCGACTAATGAACGTTGTTAATATACGTAATAAGCATTAAATTGGTTTTCAGGGTTGCCAGAAATTTATATTGCTAATAAAACCATATGATCGAATAGGGTGACTATGATTTTATTGTATATAAAACACGTTTTATAATTAAAAATAAACGCCTAACACTGCACTCAGTACGACTAAATCCTGTGTCAAGATTCCACGACACAAACAAAACACACAAACAATTAGACCATTAAAGACATATGTATGACCCATACAAAAAAAAATTATAAGCATAAAAATGTCGAATGATAACTTTATAACAATATATACTTAGTAGCACGGTTCTGATATATTGTAGCGAATAATCGCTTCAACATCGATGGTCGCGGGTTTGGTTCCTGCTCGGGTCAAATATTTTTTTCCGGTCTGGATGTATGTCCTTGTAAGTCTTCCCACCGTGCCTCGGAAACCATATAAAACGCCAGTCCCGGTTGTTATCATAGACAGCTGATAGTGATCTTTACTCATGGTACGGAAATTATCCACCAATCAGCATTGAAGCAGCAAGGTGGATTAAGTTGAAAGCCTTCTTCATTTATGGTGAAGACTCTTTTGTCCAGCAGTGGGATATTTATAGGCTGATTCAGTTGTGTTAAAAATGTTCATATACAAATATCTGCTGGAGCGGGAACTGTATCCGCGACCGCTGGCGTTAAGATTACTACTAGTACCACAACATTGACACGGCTGTAGCGGTAAACTACGAGCGTGGAATTTTTATTATTACACTAGCGGCCCGCCCCGGCTTCGCACGGGTCTTTAACTAAAATTTTAAAAATTATACATTTATATTTTGTTATCACCTACACCTGCGTCGATACTGGAAAATATTTTATAATAGACGGATTGAGTGACAGATTTATTATATCTATATACATACATACATACATACATACATACATACATATATATGTATATAGATAGTACAGATGAAACATTTGAACTGTTTTTTTTATTAATTATTTTCTCATTGATGAATACCATATTTTAATAAGTATTATTCCCGACGAAGACAAATCCAAAAACACAAAAATCATAAAAATCGTTCCACTCGTTCTCGAGTTATAAACGGTGTAACTAACACGACTTTATATATATAGATTACAACTTAAATAGCTATAACCATCCAACTTTGTACAATCAACAAACAAATAACGATCAAATATTTTAAATTTTAACAACGAACAAACAATCAAGACCGTAGTACCCTAAAGTATTTAATTATATACAAAAAAGAAAAACAGATTTTTAAATACGGGCGAGTGTCATTCTTTTGGCCGAAGTTTTGGTCAGCGCGATTCAGAAAATTATCTGCGCCATCTATCGTATAATTGTAGAATATCGTTTTTATATTTAGTGACATTTAACATAATTAATATTTAACATAATAGTATATTAATTGAAAATGATGTTTATCTAAAATATTAAAACGATTTCTATTCCTATCCGACATATTTAGTAAACTTTTAAGTTTAACAAAATAATAACTCAAAAGTAAGTTTTGTGAGTTTTTAAGATTCCTTAGACCAGATGGCGTTGGCGGCGTAGGTACCTATTTCTATTTTCTTAAATATTTATTTTTAAATTTAATTACAATGAAACAAAAACTAAATTATACTGTGAATTATTTCTAATTTTTATGTATTATAGTTATTAACATTGGTTTTGTACTTTTTACGTGATACGTGATCAGAGAAAAACACGATAAGAGATGGCGTCGATACAAAAAAATACGCGCTATTGAAATTTATTCTTGATGATATATAGTGTATTAATAAAACGGAGGTTTTAACAAGCTTCTAATAGCTCGAATAGGAATCGGGCGGATTCGAAATCAGAAAAGCTGGGTTCGAATCCAGGTTTCTACAGACCAATCTTTTTTAAGTGGCGCGTAGCCCACCAGACGCAACTCCCGTCTGGTCGAAGGATCCTTCCTTTTCAATGGTGGATGAGGAACTTTACACCCTGTTCCTCTCTACCCCCAAACTTTCTAGCCGCGTACGTACGCACAGACATGACTAAAAGATTTAGAATGATTTCCCCCCCCCCCCCGATAGGTACAGTACACAACCGCACCACACACCACACTACTCACCTACACCGTCTCCGCCGACGGAGGCGAAGTAATAGGGTTCAAAGGCTCGTACGCGCCTAGGCGCGTAGAGCAGTAGTCCGTTCACCTCAGCGCTCCGCATAGCGCCGCCATGCCGGCCAACCGACGCGTATAGTACTTCAGAGCCGCCCATAAGGAAGCTCTACTTTCTAGGCTGGACCTTAAGTGTCCGCCCCCCCGCCCGGTGTCGCTGTAAAGGCCAGTAAGGCCAACAGCATAAGTCCTTCCGAAAAAAAAAAAAAAAAAAAAAAAAAAAAAAAAAAAGGAGGTTTTAACAGATTTATTATTTGTATAGATTAGTGAACCTGTATTCACAACGTATCAGTGAATCGCATACATGTCAGTGAATACTCTCTAATAGGTACACAGTCATACAAATATTCAATTATCAAATAAGTAGACTCTGATAGTCACATATGAATACATTGAATGGTCTCTAATTCTGCACGGTACGATTCTCACATGGATAAAAAGTGAATAGTCACTTAAAATTAGTGAAATTCCAGTGAATCATTGGTAGTAGACTAAAAAGTTTTCAGACCTGTGGTTTAAGTTATATATTATTACAAGTCACTCTGAATATCCGGGAGCCGTGAAACCAATCAATTCAGTGTTCCATTAAATCTAGTATCCGGCTACATCCGGCCAGAACTTAATCGAATCATAATTAATATTCGTCAGACTTTGATTTATTAACCGTCTAAACACTTTTAGTGAGAATTTCAGTTATTAATTTATCACTATATTTAAGATATTATGAGATTTTCTGGGACCTAGTTCTTATATTTTACTGTATTTTTAGAAAGTAGATGTATTTAGACTTAAAAAAAAATTATAACAACACCTAGTGAACAGTACACAGGTTTGATAATTAGCTAGAGTAAATAATTTATTTAAATAATGTCACAAAACAGCGAACTGATTTTCGATTTTTGTCGTGATAACGTCTTGTAAATCGATGAATGCCGGCTGCACAAACAAAGAAGTGTCACGTGTCGCGAGCGAGAGCGCGGAACAAGCGATAGAGAGGCACGATCGGCCTTAGCATTCGGCTTGTAAATGAAAAACATTAACGCAGATTGGAGGATATTAAATATCACACATGTATATAAGTTGTAAATAAATTGTTAAAAGCACATTATTAATCTGTATAATTTAAGTAATAAAATATTTGAATTAACGAGTGCAAATAAATGGTAATTTATCGAAAAAAATTGTAATTAGTAGAATTACCTCAATTTTTGCATTATACAAAATAATGATAACTCAGTGATAATAATAATTCAATTCAATTCATAAAAGTATGCAATTATTTTTAATCAATGTTTTCTTATGACGTTATCACGTAAAATTATCGTTCGTAAACCGGCTTTATTTTTTATTTATTTTTTTGCTTCGAAATGTTTTTGTTGGCCATAGCGGCCTTTAAAGTGCCACCCTTGGGGTAACTTACTACTGAGACTCGGCCATGAAAACTGAGAGCCTTCTCTAGGGCTCAGAATAGACGTTCGTCCTAAGAGTGTCTCCTAGTGCGATCGCACCTCGGCTTAGAACATCGTCGGAGAGGAGGAAGGCGCTGTACAATAATGGTGAATAGTTACTTAAAATTAGTGAAATTCCACTGATTCATGTTTAGAGAGTAGAGGAATTTAATTCAAGAAGTAAATTATCATTAGTTTTGTTCATGAAAATCGTAGAGATAACTACCCGAGTCGAAATTTAAAGCTGACATAGTTCCCTCAATTCCGACATAGAACCGATTTAGAGCCCAGTAGGCAGTCGGACTTAGCGGCTATAGGCGCTAATTTTTATTCCTTTTAGATTCGATTTTAGTCGTATACTGGAAAGAACGGAAATTTATGCCATTTTTGGGTGTTAAGTCGGACCTAATTCAACATGGGTTAGAACCGACTTTGAGCTCAGAGGTCGGACATAAGTACTACCGTAGGCGTCGCTAAATCGGCTTTAAATTTCGACTCGTGTAGTCGTGATTATAACTAGTAAATAAAATAAAAAATGGTTTGGCGGAACTTCTAACCATTTATTTTTTACAACCACTGCAGCATAAGGGTCTGCGGCTTTTGTCCCTAATATCGATAAATTATTAATTACCTTAGATGTAGTTTATAGCAAATAATTATGATTTATCATGATAAGGGTTGGTAATCCCTTTGTCGAACTCGATAATAATTCATTAAATAACAATGTAATCAACACTATTGTGCCAAAAGAGACGTAATATTTGCAGAAAATATCTATGTTCTAGCGACTTATCTATACGCTTTAGTTTTGACAGTTTTTAAAAGAATTACTGTTGATTTTATTTCTTTATTTATGATGAGAGTTTGTGAGTTTGTATGTTCCGGGAAGGTAATTCTCCGGTACTACAGACCTGATCCGATTTTGAAAATCCTTTACTGATAGAATTGTATATTAACCTTAAATGCTATAGACCAGTGTTTCCCAACATTTTTTAGGACATGCCCCACCTTAACATTTCTAAATTTTTTATGCCCCCATGCATAATTTTTAACCTTTAAAATTGTTTTGTTCCCTTAAGAAATATAAATGATAAGTTTTAGGAAGAAATCACTATGAAATTGTTATTAAAACATCGTAAGTAAAATTTCAAAACATATAATGAAAAAAAAAACTGAAAGTTATAGACGTAAGCTGGCAAAAAGATAATAAACGGTTGGACAAGGTATAGCATTGCATTTAAATAACCCAAAGTGAAAGGGTTAAAGTCGTGTCGAGTCCATTTTTAAATTGCCCCCCTTAACTATCAAATTTCACCCCAGTGGGGCGTGGGCCCCACGTTGGGAAACACCGCTATAGACTACTTTTTATTTTGGTGAATGTATATTTTCAATAATTAATCACAATAAAGGTAATTGAAGTCGGCAAAATCTCTATAATATAGCTTGCGCTGCCTGAACGGTTTGAAATAAAGGAATAAAATCTACAGCGAAAATACTAATTACTTTTAGCTTTACAAAAATTCCGCGACACTATATATCTAAGTTTAACTCAGCCAAAAATATGGTTTTTATGTTAAAAGTAAAATAAATTTTACAAGATTAAGTTTGAATACAGGTTTCATGTATACTTTACGAATTCTTATACAAACTTAACAGTTAAATTAAAATTGAAATTTTTTAGGAGATAAAGTTTACTTTTTGCAGCATTTTAATTGATGGAGTTGGTCTGAAAATAATCCTACTAATATTATAAATGCGAAAGTTTGTATGTATGTATGGATGTTTGTTACTCTTTCACGCAAATACTACTGAACCGATTACGATGAAATTTGGTATGTAGGTAGCTGAAGACCAAGAATAAAACACAGGCTGCTTTTTATCCCGGAGTTCCCGCGGGATTGATTCCTAATTGAAAATAGATACATTTATCGCTTCTGAAAACTGAATGCGCGATCTAGCGGCACGGCGGCGCCGAAGACGGTAGCGGGAGCGGGGGCGGGGCGGGCGGTCCGACCAGCGGCGCGTGAGGTTGAGGTTGGGGAAGAAGTCGCTCATAGGATTTCCACGCGGACGAAGTCGCGGGCGGCCTCTAGTGCGAAATAAAAACAATAAGCCGGTCAAGTCATGCGTTGTGGCCGCCGGTGGCCGAGCGAGAATAGGAGGCGGAGTGCGGAGGTCAAAATGTGTTGAACAGTTTAAAAGTTACACAAACATAATACAGGGTGACTGGTGAATTACCATCGATATTTTCCCATTCGGGTCATGCAATAAAAATAGATACTTAATTTTTGACCAAATTTTCATAAATTTCAATTCAAATAAATGAAGCGATGACACTGTTCCAGTCATGCCGGCGGCACATGCACAGGTGTTGTAATGTGTCGCTTGTTCACACCTAAAAATTGCCAAAGTCACATAATTTACCTAGTCAACAAATTTGTTGCTTAAACGAGTAAAATATCTTAGTATTTTTGCCTTTCCTAAGCCAGGATTAAAGTATTAAGGGGGACTGGATCATGCTTGTTTATCCTGCTACCCTGTTTACACGTGGCGGCGTTTGGACGTAGATAAACTACCTGTTTTGTGTCGAAAGTGCAGCTAGCTGCTAGGGTGTCCAGACGATGCGTAAATAATTGGATAATTGTTGAGTAACTTTACTTAAAAGTTTATTAATATTTACCTATTGTTTTTACATGATTCGAGTGGGAACCGTGCGCCGAGCGCTCTCCCCGAATGTCGATGTTAATTCACCAGTCACCCTGTATATTGGCCCGTGCGAAGCAGTGGCGGATGGCTAGTCAATGCATAAAATACATTTGACATTTAGCAAGCGATCAGCGAACGATCAATCATTACGTTTTGAAATTCGATTACAGAGTAATTGCTCTCTAAACATGAATCGGTGAAATTTTCATTAATTACGTTATCGAAGCTGTATTCACTACATATCAGTGAATTTCAATAACAAGTTAGTGAATACTCACTAATACACATACAAATATTCAATGATCGAATCAGTGGAATCTGCTATTCACGTATTCATACATTGAAAAGTCACTAATTCTGCGTGGTACGATTCTCACTTTGATAAAAAGTGAATAGTCACTTAAAATTAGTGGAATTCCACTAATTCATGTTAAGAGAGTATAAAATGCTATTTAAATATTATTATGTAATGTTGACACAAAATTATTTTTAAGTGATTGAATTAATTAATTCTACGTTATCCATACATCTCCTAGTTTGTGAGATACGGGTATACCCGTAGGCAGGTTGTGCGTGTAGAGGGTTTTAAAAAATTAGAAATTCGAGGAAGTAGAAATAAAAGACTGAATGTTACTCTGAGCAGCGCTAGAAGTATATTGAAAAAATAATTTTATGTTAACCGTCACTAAAATAAATCTCATGCCGCCTGACGAAATATGAAGGCAATCCTCTCATGAAATAAAGTGGAACCCGTTGCTTCAACACAGGTATTAGTGTATCTGATCTGCAAGTGAGATATTACGTCTGGAAACACTAAATCTAGCAAATCCTAAATCCTAGGAATTTAAATGTAAAACATTTCGAAATTCGTGGCTATTCGGAAACGGTTGTACTCTCTCAACATGAATCTGATTGAATATATGTATGTGTATTAGTGAGTATTAACTAACTTATTATTAAATTGACTGATATTTAGCGAATATAGTTCCACTAATGTAATTAATGAAAATTTCACTGATTAGTTGATTCGTTTCACTGCTTAGCAAGTAATCTCTAGAAGTGGATTTATCTTATATCTTTAAACGAGCAATTCTTGTATATATATATATAATCTGAATCTCGGAAACGGCTCCAACGATTTTCATGAAATTTAGTATACAGAGGGTTTCGGGGGCGATAAATCGATCTAGCTAGGATTTATTTTTAGAAAATGTCGTTTAATCCCTTTTTTTATGCAATTAAAAAATATCATTAGAATACGAAAATAAATTTCGCCGTCATTGACAAGCTTGTGATAGCTCGGATAGAAATCGGGCGGATCGAAATAAAAAAACTCGGGTTCGAATCCAGGTGTCTAAAGACCAATTTTTTTTCCTTTTTTTTTTCAAGTTTCTTCTTTTGTGAGAAAACTATTATTAAGAGCTCTTTTTATTTTTTATTTAAATAACCAGTTCCTATTATTTTACTATAATATTATGTCGGTAAGATCGAAAATATTATTTATGTTTCATCAGTATGTAATGTATCTAAATATAATTTAACCGAGCAAAGCTCGGTCATCCAGGTACTCTATACTAATATAATAAAGCTGAAGAGTTTGTTTGTTTGTTTGAACGCGCTAATCTCAGGAGCTACTGGTTCGAATTGAAAAATTATTTTTGAGTTGGATAGCTCATTTACCGAGGAAGGCTATAGGCTATAAAACATCAAGCTACGATCAATAGGGGCTGAGCAATAATAAGAAATGTTACAAAAACAGGAAAAAATAATCTTTTTAGAGACCTTCCGGTGGGGCCCTTATTATTTCTCTTCTGGAGACATTTTTTAACTGTAGTTCCACTTTTAAAGTAATTATTTAAAAATATTAAATACGTTTTTCCCTCAAAATAACGCGGGTGAAACTGCGGGGAACAGCTAGTTACTCTATAATCGATTCCAGTGTCATCTACGGTGGGTGAAACCTCAGGGCACAGCTAGTTATACATATAATAACACTAAAGAATATATCCTGGTATGTGAATGTGTATGCATATATGCATGAAGCGTCAGTATTTTGTAGCTCTTTTCAGCTAATACAAGATGAGCGATACCGCGTTCCCAATACATCTAAGCGAGCTCTTTGTAAAACTTTGAGATAAAGACGGCTTGAGGAGACTATCACGTGTTCTTACATACTTTAATAAAAATAAAATAAAGTAAAATGTTTTATATAGAATTTTAATAGTGTATGTATGTATGTATGTATACGTTACCGAAGTAGCGCCATGCTGCTTACAGCTGAATGGGCCGGCACGCCCGGGGAAGTACTTCGCTCTCACTTAACACCGACGTGAAATGAGGGCACTGTCGTCGTGTTTCGTTCGATTTGTGAGAGATCCGATGGCCCATCTCTCCCCTCTCCCCACAGATTCAGTGGAACATCCCTCTCCTCCCGTCCCTAAGGGCCAGCAACGCATCTGCTAATCGTCTGATGCAGCGGGTGTCTATGGATGTCATTTTTACTTACCACCAGGTGAATCGACTGTCCGTTTGCCCCCTCTAATATTAAAAAAATATTTAAATTAAAAATACGTGTATCTATGTATGTATGAGTATATGTATATAATAAGTATGTATTTACGTATTTATAAAATTCACAAATCGAAAACCTCGGAAAATAGACTTCATGCACCGTTTCCACCTTATCAATTTTCATTTAATCCATCCATAAGGTTGCCTGTAAGCACAGAGTACATTGTAATAGTAGTTCCTGTAAGAGATCACTCTTAGTGATAAGGCCGCCCTTGCACCATTTTTTTGCAATAAAGTGTTTGTTTATAAAAAAAAAAATATGTTAGTTGGATAGGCAAACTGGCAGACGTTCCATCTGATGGTAAGTGGTTGACGTCGCCCATGAACATAAACTAGTTTACCTGGAACTAGCCCAGGCAACTCATCTATGTGTTGCCTATCCAGAGACATAAGGTGTTAAAGTCTCGGTGCCAGTAATTACACTGCCTGCCTTGCCCTTCTCTCCGAAACACAGCGTAGCTGTTTCACTGGAGAAACAAGCAAGATGGTGGTACCCATGCAGCCGGGAGCTCGCCACAGCGCATCCCTCCCACCGGAGCACAGCGCATAGATTTACTGTTCTCTTATATTTACGCGAATTTTACTCAATTAATTAAAAGTCTACAACGGATTTTATCGCGTTTATTTAAAAAACTTTACAGTTTAACGATTTTTTTAAATTATTTCCTGACGTTTCGGACCCTTTACAGCGTCCAATCTCGGGGGACTATAGGACTTTTTAAATAAACGCGATAAAATCCAGTGTAGACTTTTAATTAAATGAATAATACATTTTTTTCACAATTATTAAACTGCAATATTAACAACTGAATACACTTATTTTATTTATTATTATCTATAATCGGTTTCAAACAATAGCATCCTTCAACATAGGCCTCCTTTAAAGTTTTCCACATTGATCTGTCTCTCGCTGTTCTCATCCACACTTGACAAGCCACTTTTTTCAAGTCATCTTCCCAATGTTTCGTTTGTCGCCCTTTGCTTCTTTTTCAACTCCTGGGATACCACTCTGCTATTAATTTTGTAAATGAATATTTAATAAACAATGGGAGCGAAATACGTTCAGCATTTAACAATTAATCTTGTAATAAAACTGTACATAAGAAAATTATTTTGTTAGGGCCATACCGAAACTGAATTCTAAAATATATTTTTGAAGTTCAACTTCTTAAGTTGAAGTTCAGCTTCGGACGAATATAATGCAATCCATTTACCTGTTGCCCAGCAGTGGGACGTTTACAGGCTGATTTAGTTCAATTCACTTCAATCGATAGAGACTTATTATGGGACTGGTGATTTTCAAAATACTACATTGACAAGAGTCTCTAAAAAGGAAGCATTGACTTCGTGAAGTTGTAATATTAAAGCTACTATATCATATCATACTGTATTGAATTAAGTAATAATTAATGTTGTTAGTTGAGTTATGTTTTAAAACAAACATCTTGTAAACCCTGCTACGCGCTACGAAGCTACGTGGCTACGCTACTACGTGGTTACGATGCTACGCTCTCCGTGCATAAGCTTAGTAATTAGTTTTTGTTCTCTTATATTTACGCGAATTTTACTCATTCGAAACGTTTCATTTGAAACGTCGGGAAATAATTTAATTGAAAAATCGTTAAACTGTAAAGTTTTTAAAACAAATAAACGCAATAAAATCCGATCTAAACTTTTAATTAAATTAGTTTTTGTTCATAACAGAGAAATAAGAAAATTCTTATTTTTTCTTTTAGAAACTATTTTATATATTAATAGTTAGGAGGTTATGGGTTCGATTCCCACCCTGAGTCTTGGCGCAATAAATTTATTTATATATTATTATTTATTTAAAAAAGTATGTAACTCAAACACAGGCATTAAATTGCCTACCTTAGGACAGTGTGTATATGTAAAATATATATTATATTTATTTATATTTATCATGTATGTGGAAGATAATGGACCGGACGATCTTAGTATATAGTAATTATCATCAAAAAACATTTCAATAATATTATTTTTAACCCATAACTCTCTCCATTTCAAACGCACTTGAGTAAAGACCCGTATTTGAAAAACACGTGGTAATTCTTCATGTTTTCTCATATCTTGAAATACATTCTCCCTACGTCGTGACAGCAATGAAATATAATCTTTGTTCCTTTGCGTTTAAGGTTTATTTTCGACTAGTATATGCTTTTCAAATTGAAAGCTAGATAAAGGTGCAATTACAGCCTTCTATTTTTCTTTCTGTTTGAAATATTTGTTGAGTTCTGTCTGTTTGTTTGACGAATTTAGAAATATATAACTGTAGCTATTTATTGTAATAAGAAGTATGCTTAATTAAAAAAAAATCAAAAACCCGACTGCGTAAAATACTCTTATTATAAACTAAAAAGAATAAAACAATTTACTAGCTTTCATTTGATACCCATATTGCTACAGTAAGAAAAAAAAATCAACTCCCCTCCCTCATTCCGCCATTTGCGGGCGCCATTATGAAAATTTATATAGATAGGCTATATACTACTACAATTAGACAAATCCAACGACACCTCATAGGTCAAAAACCGTCCAGCCGTTTGGGCTGTAGGGCGCGCCAAAGAAATGGACATACATACATACATACATACATACATACATACATACACTCGAAAAACATAACCCTCCTTCTGTCGCAGTCGGGTAAAAATAAAAATAAAATTATATTATTTGTTATTGCGTCCATTCTTTATATATATTATTAGTTAGCAGGGAAGAGGACATCAGGTACCAATCAAAACACCAATTGCAAATTCATGCGACGTTTCGATACTTTATTGGACCTTCATCAGGCATCTACAAAAATTGTTTCACATGAGTGAAAGAAAGGCTGTACATACAATTTACAATATATAAGAAAAAATAAAATAACAATTTTTTTTTCTTTTCTCTTTACCTTTACATGTAGTGTTCAATTAGCAACTTAATATAAAATAAAATAAAAATAAAATTATGTCTAGGAATCTTGACTGCAGGCTTTTGCTCTAATGCCCCTGATAATTAAAGAATCTGGGGCACATCTTATATTCAAATAAGATTTAATTGTCTAAAATATAAATACTCAACTGTAAAAGATAAAACGAGTAGATGAGCCTTACAAAGTTAATAGCAAGTGGAATCTATCATTTTTCTATAATCTTCGTGAGCGTTCTATTATATAATTATCTTCCAGTAATATAATTTTATTTAATAAGGCTTTATAGCATTCACTATTGGCCGTGCGTTCTTCTCTTTCTTGCCAAGGTATTATAAAAGGCGACTAAGGCCATAGAGATGCGAGCAACTGTACAGTTGGTACAGTACAGCCTGGTTGGTGTACACCAACCAGGATGGTGATGGACAACAGCGTCACCATATCCTTTTTTTTTTGTTTTGCTGGGAAAAATATACCTGAACTCACACCCCGTGATCCGGGTAGACAACGGGGTATTGTGGGGCCCTTACCCACTAAATTAATCCGCCATGCGCCCTCACCCGCCCTTACAAAGCGGACCACGGGTACCGCGTACGTTGCTCCGTGGCCCGCAGGCGGCAACTCCATCGGGTACTCTCTCCTGTGTGACGCCCCGTGCACTTGGGCATCGCATCTTCGCGGTAGGCTAGCGTCACCATATCCTGCCACAACACACTAAGCTTGCCAACCCACCTGCCAAGCATGCCGGATATTGGCAAACCTCACCAGAGATGATGGGGGAGGCCTACGTTCCGCAGTGGATATCCAACAATGTGAGAATCGTACCACGCAGAATTAGTGACTATCCAATGTATAAATATGTAAATAACAAAGTCCACTGATTTGATCATTGAATATTTGTATGTGTATTAGTGAGTATTCACTAACTTGTTATTGAAATTCACTGATTTTTTTTAAAAGTAAAGTAAAGAAAAAATATATTTATTTGGGACATTACAAACATTGCAGACACTTTGTGACTAAAATATTTATACAAAAAAAAAAAGAAAGAAAAAACAAGCAATTAAAACAACTAAAAAAATAAAAACAATAAATTATAAATATAAAAAGTAATAATAAAAAAATTAATAAAATATTCACCACAAATATTATTTAAAAAAAAAAAAGAACAAAAAAATGTAAATAATATCTGCAATTATGTGTTCTGATTTGCAGTGAATACGTATTCACTGACGTAATAAATGAAAATTTCACTGATTCATGTTTAAAGAGTATGTAAAATAAACGAAATTTATTTAAAACTTCAACAATAAATAGATCGTTACAATACGTACCGAGCTCAGAACTAATAATGTGCTATAATTAATTATGCAAGATCAAGTTGGTTGGGGTTAAAAACTAGCGCACATATCAGTATAACTCCGTACGTTTTTTTAACTGCAAAATTTATAAAACCGCTAGTGAAAGTGAACATTATTATAGGAATTCGTGAGACCCGTACGGACTACGCGTTCCGTTGTGTATGTTTGTATTTTTACCCGACTGCACTTGAATGAGGGTTATGTTTTTCGAGAGTATGTATGTATGTATAAATTGTTTGTGACGCTCTGCGGCCTGAACGGATCGATGAATTTTAGATTGATAGGTGTCTTTACGATTAGATTCGTATATACTGTGAGAGTAACACTGTATATTAAAATTAAAAATTAAAAAAATGGCGGATTTTTGGTCTCAAATTAATTTCATTTCCAAATTACACGGAAACGCAGTCGGGTTTTTTAGTTTTTTAAATTACTTTGACTTGTTACTATTATGGAGCGAATATTTATTTAGACTAACATTTGTTTCTGGTCTGGCTGGTTATAAAATATCTGGACTGTAAAGCATCCAGTGACCAGTGGACAAAACACGTAAATTTTTAAAATGCCTTTAAACATTGTGGGTTATTAGCGGGACTATCTTCGCTGAATTATCAAATCATTTTCTATCAAAACACAATGAAGGGATTATGACGTGGCAGATTTAACTCATTAAATATTTTGTTCTTCCTGACAGAAGAAGTCCATGAACACGTCAAGTCATCAAGTATTTTTCGGATTTCAGCGTGTTATAGTAACTATAATACGGAACGATCAAGAACAAATCTAAATTATAAGCTATGTTTTACTGTTAACAAAAAACTGCGTTGCATCACCGCACCGCACCGTAGTGCGCGTCGACTCTCACTCAAACCCTTCAAGCGACAACGCTCGCCATCACATAAATCATCCGCTCAATGTAAAAGGGAAACAAAGCAAATGTCATTTAAGGGCTTTTAAGCGCTGAAACGCTGGCTGTGTTTCGTGACGGACACGTTTTTGTATTTCATCATGTATGTATAGTATACTTACACACAGATAATGAAAACATTAATAATACATAAACACAAAAAAAAATATCATCATCATCATCATATCAGCCGTTGGATGTAAACTGTTGACCTGGCCACCACGTGACCACAACGTAGGCCTCCACAATTGACCTCCAGAGCGACCGGTTCAAGGCAGCCTCCATCCAATGGCTTCCGGCGACTTTCCTCAAGTCATCTGTCCATCTCGTGGACGGCCGTCTGACGCTGCCAAAGATATTAATATTTCTATGGACGCTGCGTTTGCCGGTACTTGTCTCTTGCAAGCAAACTTTGATGGATATAAAAAATGGAAAATTATACGCAAAATCTGCTACTATGTTTCTATTGTGAAAAGATAATAATTTTGTAGAATTTCTCATGATAAAACCTAATCAAACCAAAACTGTATCCAAGTAAACTTTAAAAGAATTTTTTAAGCGCCAGTATGCAATAAAGTGATTATGTTATGTGATATATATATATATTAATTATTATATGATATGCAGTATAGTGATTATTATTATTTTTTATAATTAATGTGAAGCTACCGCCTAATTCAGAATGTATATTCTCCTGAGAACAACCGTCGAAAAACCCAAGAGTTACTGTGCTTGTCAATAAACTTTCAATCATACTTTTCGTTGAGACCAAACTTGTTTTTAAGAACAACAATAAACATATTTTTAAATTATTTAATAGTACTAATAGAAAAAACCCGATTGGCAAACCTTAGGCCGATATTCCATATGAATTGACCCAAGAGAATCTTCCTTAGGACTCTAGAGAAAGGAATTGGAACCGTAGAGATCGGGGTGTAGAGGGGTGGGTGCAAAGAATGGGATCGAAAGTGAGATAAGTGGAATAGAGTAGAGAGTGCGAAAAGTGAGACAGGGAATAATAACAGCAGAACGGAGAGAGTGAAAAGTGTGGTAGAAAGCGTGAACAGCAGAGCGGAGAGTGCAAGGTGTATTTTCGAATCGGACAAATCGGAGAACTAAGGAGCGTAATATCTGTGGAAGCACATCGAAAAAGTTCATTCACGAACCATTACGACTAGTTTAAACAAGTCATAAGTTAAAACACAGGAGATCCCTTTAGCAATTCGATTTACAACCGAACACACGGCCATACAACATAACTTATTCAATACAAACAATAAAACGATCGAAAGAATTTACCTTACAAAGGTGAAGGACTGAGCGTCCCGCCCGGCTTTACCTGCGTTGAGATCCATAGCTACAGTTCTGTCATCATGCGTAACAGTGTACCTATGTTACATCCGAATGTTATAGCTTAGTTATGGTTAAAAAAATCCTAAAATATATTTAATGGTTACATAGTATATCGATTACAAACAGACAAACCAATCTATCTCCTTTATAATATTAGTATAGAGAAGCCATTCATGGTACGATTGATACAAGACAGTCGCGTGTTACTTGAAATAAAAGTAGGTTGTTAATATATGAGTCGCATGATGGAGTCAGAAAAAGTGTAATATAATAAATATGAAATATTTTTTTGTTTAATAAAGGAACCATTTTTTTTTTCTTTTTTGATTGATTGATTGATTCAGCCTGTTGATGTAAATCTTTGAGGGTAGAATAGAAAAATCCATCAACACATCAGCCGTTGGAAGTCTACTTCTGAACTTAGACGTACAGTTGTTCGAACCACTATTGCCTTTGAATAATCGAACTTAGGTCTTCACCAACACCCGTGGAGAGGGTTAGTTAATACTCGTCACGCTTGGCAGGCGGGTTGGTTAGCACAGTGTGTTGTGGCACGATAAGGCGACGCTGCTGTTCATCACCGTCCTGGTTGGTCTACAGTTGCTCGCACTACTATGCCCTTAGTCGCCTCTTACGACACCTCGCCAAGAAAGAGGTCGGGACTATTATTCTCTGATAGTCACCGCATGGCAAACTATACTCTTATAATAAATTTGTAACATGTCAAATGGTGTAACTTAAAGATATTTAGATTTTTTTAACGTCACTATAATCGATACTGAAGACATAACTATAGTTATAAAAAATGTTACCAAAACAAAAACCGATTTCAACAAGCGTGATGTCATATTGTGTAATTGTATAAACAATGCATATGCATCACATGTGTGATTGCAGCAACCACGACAGATTTACTGTCATTTACTGGAGAGTTCCGTGACATGTCTCCGAACATCTTCATCAGAACATTACCATACTACACTATGCTCTTCAAACCATCCTAAACCGTTTTTCCTTTTTATCCAGTTTTCATCGAAGTGATAAAATGAGAACATCATCAATGTAGTCGAAGTCAATTAAATACGCATCATTAGGAATTACTCAAAAACTATTCGTCAGATCTCGCTGAAATTTTAATGAAACTACATGACAAATACCAGCTTTCGAATATAAAAAGAATCATCACACACAGTAAAAATTTATGAAGTAACACACATTGAAAAAAATACCGTCGAAATTATAACCTCCTCCTTTTTTGAATTCGGTAAAAAAATAACTAATTCTGCAAATTATAACCTCCTCTTTTTTTTGAATTCGGTAAAAAACATAACTAATTCTTCAAAATATACATATAAATATAATCGATAAATTATCGCATATAACATCCCGTGTTTAGCACGACTGTCTCAGCGTTTATGGCCGCTTTATCGAGCGACATCACTTTACCGCCAGTAAATTATTCATGAAACAAGAAAATATTCCTTTTTATTCAACTGGGAAACACAAACTTTCGTTATGAACGATATAAATAAATAAAAACCTGCCAAAAACTCTTCGGAATATTTGTTTACTGAACTAAAAATTCGCACAAACATTGTAATTTTGTACCAAATATCAATTTTGTAGTCTCCAAACATGAATCAGTGAAGTTTCATTAATTTTAAGTAACTATTAACTTGTTATAAATGTGAGAATCGTAACACGCAGTATAAGTGACTATTGAATGTATGAATATGTGAATAGCAGAGTCCACTGATTTGATCATTGAATATTAATTGTATCTGTATTAGTGAGTATTCACTAACTTGTTATTGAAATTCACTTATATGTAGTGACAGCTTCACTGACGTAATTAATTAAAATTCCACCGATTAATGTTTAAAGTGTAACACTTAAAACAAAAAACAACTTGGAAAACTTATATATAAGCTTATTACTTGTATAATATACAAGCTATGCCCGCAACTTCGTTCGCGATAACACATTTTGACTGACACCGACGACCGTTCTGGTGTAGTGGTGCGAGTAGTTGCTTCAACGCCGTTCGCCGCCGCCGTCGCGGGTTCGATTCCCGCTCGGGACAGATATTTATTTGAGCACATAAAGCCGGCGGTCCTGGTTGTTATCATAGACACCTGATAACGATCGCTACCCATGGTAGGGAAATTATCCGCCAACCCGCAGCGGAGCAGCGTGGTGGATTAAGCTCCAACTCTTCTTCTATATGGAGAAGAGGCCTTCGCTCAGCAGTGAGCGGTTTACAGGCTGATACAGTAAGGTACAGTACAAAAATACGTTTTTATTAATGTTTTTGTATTGATTACAGAGTGCCCTACAAAATTTTTTATTTTTTTCAAAATATCTTCAATTTACACAGTTTTCACCGAACCGTCAACAATGGTTCGATTTTTTTTTTAATTTACTTTTAACAAATACAGGAAAGGATCCAGTGATGTATTATTTTTATTGTATGCATGAATTTTTCAAGGGTCGATTTGATTAGATAGATACTACTACGACTGACCCGTTGGCGCAGTTGGCAGTGACCCTGCTTTCTGCTCCAGGGTCGTGGGTTCGATTCCCGCCTCGAGTCTGGGTGTAATATGTATTTATTTCTATATGTATTATTTATATGTATATTTATTTAAAAAATGTATATCAGTCGGCTGTTACCTAAAACACAGGCATTAAGTTGCCTACCTTAGGAACAGACGACTGTGTGTGTGTGTGTTAAACATATTTATTGTTATTATTAAAGATAGTATACCAATTGTTGTTGACGAAGGATTAATTTGACTAGGGTTGCCAAATTTTTTTTGTCTGAATATAGTTTTTAAAAAAAAGCTATAAACAATATAGTATACTTCAAAAAATATATCATTTTATAAGAAGAATAAGTTTTATGTTTTACTTTTTTTTTTAATAAAAACATTTTTTTTTTTGCACTATTTGCTTTGCTTTTTTGTCGAATAAAAGGCGCGGCCAAAAATAGTGGAAATTGTTACTATTTTTTTTCTTTTATTAATTTAAGTGTTGCAAAATATTTAAACATTGATCTATTGTACCAAAAATTTCAGTCTGAAATATAGTTTAATTTTCGCGTACTATATATTTCTTCAACATTTTATAGAAGTCCCGAAATACAGTACAATACTATATATTATAATACGGTTGGCAACCTTATGTGTGATATTTTGTACTCGAACTTACTAATAATTCAAGTAAATAACAATGATATTAGACTACGATTTTGTTGAAAGGGAAATCACTATGTCATAGAATCGACATCGGTGTGTTGTGTCAGGATGATTACTTCAAAATAAAATATTGATAGCAATCATTGACGGCCGGCTGGTCGAGTGGTCAGACAACTGGACACTTTACGCAGCGGTCGCGGGTTCGAATCCCGCCAGGTGTAGATAATCTGTATGACGAATATAGATGTCTGCACCGGGTCATGGATGTGTATTTATGTATATATATGTATTTATATCTTAAATTTATTTCCGTTCCTAGTACCTGTAACACAAGTTCTTACGAACTTAGCACGGGGCTAGGTTAACGTGGTGTGATTGTTGGTTAATATTTATTTATTTATTTATTGTGAGGCGTTTATTTCTTATAACTGATTACAATATATCTGTAAACTCTTCCTTAAATATTGTCCTCAGAAAATTCAATGACAATTCTATTTTTGTACTGTTTTATACTTGATGTTTTACGGGCAGATTGTTGATGTACTTGTCCAATTTGAAAACCGGACTAAATTTTTACTTGAAGTTTTACTGCCCGTATAACTTCAAATATAAATTTTGCTGCGATTCGTTTTTCCGCTTGTCCGTTGCCATTCGTTTTTCCACTTGTCCGTTGTGACTTGTTTTGCCACTTGTCCATTGAAGTTTCACTTCTACTATTTGTACTAGCACACATTTCGTTTGTTTTTTAACATAGGTACACACAGGGTCCTCTGTTCCTAAGGCAAGTTGATACCTGTGTTTTGGGTAACAGCCAGACTCGCGGCGCGAATCGAACCCACATCCCTGGAGCCAAAACTGTCAACTGCGCCAACGGGCTAGTCATTTTCAAAACCATTTTTTTCTTTTTAAGCCTGTTTACTAACAAACATTATAGGCTGTGTAACATACAGCATAAAAGCAAGTAAAACCGCGTTTAATATCTAGTAATATTATAATGATCTCAATCCATCTTCTTAGATGACACTGGTATATTAAATGGATGTTCCCAAAAGGGTCTTATTCAAACATTCGTTCGATTCCCCGAAGATCTTTAGTTATTCATGAGTGATATTAAAAAACTGGCCGAAAACGAATCGGAAACACGGGTAGGGTTCCGTAGGACTGGAATGATTAACGTAAGGCCATCGGTCTTGGTTATCATAAATTACTACTATTAGTACATCAGCAATTGGATGTCCACTGATGAACAAAGGCCTCACCAATGATCTTTGGGAGATTTGCCGATACTGATACTAGCCACGCTTGTTAGAGGTCTGGCAAGCGTAGTCTGTTGTTGCAGGATATGATGACACTGCTGTTATCACCACCCTGGTTGGTGAACAGTTGTTTGCAACACTATGACCTTAGTCGCCTTTCACGACACCTCGTCAAGGAGGTCTGGACTATACTTCTCTGCTGGTCAAGTGTATCTTTGCTGCCATTATACACTTGATAGCAATATTTACTCATGGTAGGGAAATAATACGCCAAATCACAGTGAAGCGGTGTGACGGATTAAGCCCCAACCCTTCTCCTATATGAAAAAGAGGCCTTTGCCCAGCAGTGGGCCGTATACAGGCTGATTCAGCTCAGTTCAGATACATAAACCAGTTACAGGGTTCTAAATAATAGGGTTGGGACCATTTGAACGGAATCCTAATGGATTACATAGAAAACCAACGGCTTTATCCCTCATTGACAAAAGACCCTCGGGAGGGTAAATTGAAAGATTTTTAACCGACTTTGAAAGGTAATGAGTTTCTCAATTAATCTTCATATTCTGGACTGTGTTCGGGACGACAGTCCTGAAAAACGTCGTGTTCTCAACGCCGGCGGTTGCGGGTTTGATTACTGCTCGGGGCGAATTTTGTATTTGTACAAATATTTATTTCAGATCTGGATGTATGTTCTTGTTGATTTTCCCGACCGTGCCCTGGAGAGCACGTAAAGCCGTCGGTCCCGGGTGTTATCATAAATATCTGGAATGATCGTTACTCATAGTAGGGATATCATCCGCCAACCCGCAGTGGAGCAGCGTGATGGATTAAGCTCCAAACCTTCTTCTATATGGAGAAGAGACCTGTGCTCAGCTGTGGGCTGTTTACAGGCTGATACAGTACAGTCCAGAAAGTTATATTAAAGCCAACTATAGCGTGGTTGGTGCACACTAGAAGTGGATACAATACTTCTACAAATATGTTTATTTGGACTAAGTCACCGCGCCATATCTTGCAGAGCACGTTAGACCATCAATCCTGGTTGTTATCATAATTATGTGATAATGATTATTTTATACGGAATCAGCTAACCTGCAGTACAGGACAATGAGGGTTTAATTGCCCA
Organism: Euphydryas editha; assembly: GCA_036937285.1. Lineage (NCBI taxonomy): Eukaryota > Metazoa > Arthropoda > Insecta > Lepidoptera > Nymphalidae > Euphydryas > Euphydryas editha. The sequence goes on along the minus strand of JAUPFZ010000029.1, from coordinate 10,434,738 downwards.
CTCTTGTTTCTCTAAATTACTGCCATAATAGATACTGCTAATAACATAGTTTGATACTTGAAAAATATTTTTATATTTTCATTGACATTTCAAATCAGCAAATGAACTTGACGAATCTGTCAGAATGAGTTTTAATTTTGATTTTTTTTGATTTATTATAAAATATTCAAATAAAACGCGTGTTTTTTGTCAAAACTTTAATTATAGTTTTTGTTCAAGTCTCAAAATTAATGAGCGCACTAAAATATGATTCATCAATCTGCGTGCTCTTGTTTTAATGGCGTCATGTAAAAGTTTCATTACTAACTTCAGCTTTTGTGCCACACTATTCATTTGGTTTTTATTGATGAATATTTGTGAGATTAGTACTCTATAAATATGAATGAGTGGTATTCCACTAATTTAAAGTGACTATTCACTTTTTATCAATGTGAGAATCGTACCACGCAGAATTAGTGACTATTCAATGTATGAATATGTGAATTTCAGATTCCACTGATTTGATCATTGTATACATCTATGTGTTTTAGTGACTATTCACTAACTTTTTATTGAACTTCACTGATATTTGGTGAATACAGCTTCACTAACGTAACGAAATGAACTAATAAAGTTAGCAGCAAATTAGCGATTTTTACTAACGAACTAGCAATATTTTCATAAATTCTACAAGTGGAACCGACATTCACTTATTTTGATTTCAATGATTGGATCAGTGGACTCTGACATTCACATATTCATACATTGAATAGTCACTAATTTTGCGTGATACGATTCTCACATTGATAAAAAGTGAATAGTCACTTAAAATTAGTGAAATTTCACTGATTCGTGTTTAGAAAGTAAACTTAATAAAAAGCAATTGCGAACGGAGTCAAGGGGACAGCATAAATAATAAATGTAGAACTAAAACAATATATGAAATCTCGCGAAACCTGAACACTTAATATCTTCTGTACCCAATTACTCGTTAATGTGCCAGATATTACTCGGTAAGGGCCCTTTCCCTTACAAAGGGAGTGTGAGCTTAATGGACTTCGCTGTTATATGTGTGTTGAGTAACATGTTACAGAGCTTCGTAATTTGCAAGGTTTACTCATGTCGTTTTCCTTATGGAAAAATAACCAATTATATACTAAATTAAACTTACACAACATATACTTTATATTAACAACTATATATATATATATATATATATATATATATATATATATATATATATATATATATATATATATATATATATATATATATATATATATATATATATATAATTATATTCATATGATTTTAAGTAAATCAGCCTGTAAAATGTCTATAGTAACAACCGTGACTGCCAGTTTTACGTCCTCTCCGAGGCATGGTGGGGTGACCATAATGACTACCCTGAGCGAGAATTAAACCCACGATCGCCGGCGTTATGGCAGTTACTCGCACCAAAACACCGGAACGGTTGTCTGAGATCTTGGAAGGACATACACCTTTTTGTTACGATGGGAAATGCATTTATGCATCCCGCCGCCCGCATGCGACGGGTATGTGGGACTCGCTGGCTGCGAAACTAAAATACCCACTAAAACCCATCGACCGTCTGCGCCGTAATGGGGCACCACGGGATCGCTCGATACAACCGTGACGCCCCGACGCTTGGCCCGGAGGCCCATCCGCATGTGATTGGAGCCGCTCGACTGGTCCACTCTGCTAATTCAGAGAAGTACCAGGAGCGGCCTCACCACCGAAATCTCGCGCCCTCGCCCTCACCGGCCGCACCTCCCGTGCCCACACTCTCACCGCGCCCTCGCGCCCCGCCCACCAGTGGTCCCCTGCTACCCCAGACGACGAACCCCCTGAGCTGGGGGCACATATCAGCTGGTCCAGGGGCCCAGTGGCTTGTGCGCCTCCGCGCTTAACCACTGCGCTTTCGCGCCCACCGCTGCTGGTTTTGGTCCACGGGGGTCCGAAGACCCCTACCACTCGCGAGGCATTCGAGTGGCTTCCCCTATCCGCCACCGGGGGACGCGCCCAGTAGGAGACCAGCAACTCCCTTGGGAGAAAGACATACACCCAGCTCAGAAACAAATATTTGCACAAATACAAATATTACATTCTTAGCGATTAATTAACTTGATATAGTAAAATCTATTTCATACTACTCGACTGAGGAATCGTAATTATTTGATAATAATAATTAAACAGCAACTTATACAGGAAAGCAATCAAAACCGTCTGCTCAACAATTTGCCGCATGCGACTTGGACATTGTTGTTCCCCTGTATTTCTAGCAAAAATTAGAGTCCGGGATAGTTCTATAGTGAGTGTGGTTTGGATGAAGGCACATTGGATCATATTTTCTTCTCTTGCCCAAATAACCAGTCTTTATTCGACTATCTCCCTCCATCTATTCCTCGACCTATCGATTTTTAATCTATTCTATCACATGTAAATACCCCTTTAGTAGATATTTTAAGTACATTTATTTTAGCTAACAATATTAAATTGTGAAGTTTTTTTTACCCGACTGCGACAGAAGGAGGGTTATGTTTTTCGAGTGTGTGTATGTATGTATGTATGTATGTATGTATGTATGTATGTATGTATGTATGTATGTATGTCCATTTCTTTGGCACGCCCTACAGCCCAAACGGCTAGACGGTTTTTGACATATGAGGTGTCGTTGGATTCGTCTAAATTGTAGTAGTGACATAGGCTATATAAATTTACAAAATGGCGCCCGCAAATGGCGTAATGAGGGGGGGGGGAGTTGATTTTATTCTTACTGTAGCAATATGGGTATCAAATGAAAGCTAGTAAATTGTTTTATTCTTTTTATTAGTTTATAATAAGAGTATTTTACGCAGTCGGGTTTTTTGATTTTTTTAATTAGGCATACTTGTCTAACATACTAACATTTGTTATATGTTTCTTTTTTTTAGACGAATTTGAACACCATTTGGTGTGAAACAAACCGTACATAACCTTGTAATATCATAAAGCTAATCTTATGAGCAGAGTCTTCAGAAGTCATTAAGCGAAATCACTCTGACTTTGGCAATTCCTATTTTACTATTTTGTTTAAAATAATTATTTAACTACCTTCAGTTAAGGAATAAGAATAAAGTCAGGATAGTATGATCTCATCGTATATTTTATCACAAAATATTACTTACTTACTTATTTTGTATACTAATTGATTATAATTATTCTGAAGTTACCACCGATTCGGAATGTAGATTCTGCCGAGAAGAACCGGCAAGAAACTCAACAGTTACTCGGGTAGTCCAAATGCGTCTGCTCCGAGCGCTGGCTGGCAAAGAAGAGGGACTGAGGGAGTGCATCGCTAAGTGCATGCTTTTATAGTTCTACCCGCCATAGTGATTTTACAAAATGTGGGTACATTTAACAGAGTTGGTACATCTAATATTTTACAAAGGGTGGGTACATCTAACTACACATTATCAGGCCCGTAGTCACCTATGCCTGCGAAACGTGGACGCTAACGCAGAGGGATGAGCAAAGACTGGCAATATTTGAAAGAAAAGTGCTACGACGAATATTCGGAACCGTCAAAAATGACAATGGGACATATCGACATCTTATGAACCATGAAATAGACGCGCGCATAAAAGGTGAAAATATTGTCAGATTTTGCAAATCCCAAAGACTCAGGTGGGCAGGCCACTTAGAAAGGATGCCGGAAACCAGGGCAGCCAAAATAATATCTGAGTGGACACCAAAGCAGAAGAGACCGAGAGGAAGACCCAGGAAGAGATGGTAGGACTGCATAGAGGAGGATCTGAGGAAGATGGGCAAGTTTACGAACTGGAGGAGGGTCGCCAGAGATCGTGACAAGTGGAGGAAAATCGTGGAAGAGGCCAAGACCCACAAACGGTTGTAGCGCCACTGGAAGTAAGTAAGTAAGGGTACATCTAACAAAATATTATTTTATATTGTAATTAATGAAAATTTCACGTCTGATTTATGTTTAGAGAGTAAAAATAAATCTATATATTATAATACTCTTATGTGTATGTACAGACGGAGTCTTAATAAACAAGCAGTTCATCATTAAAATATACCAATAGAAATATGAATGTTCCAGAAGCGTTTAAAAAGAACTTCGCTCAAAAGATTTCCGAGGTACGCGCCCGTTACGACTAACTGGGCCTCCTTGGAGCTTGTTTGTATTGACAAGACGCTAGTGATGTGCCGACGTTTACTATCGATAATTTATACATTGAATAAAATTGTAATCAGTCGATGTCACATGAATTGGACTAACAAATTATAGGGGTTTTTATGAGAGATTAAAATGTATATATATATATAACATGCGGTCATCTGTTCCTGAGGTGGGTAACCTAATGTCCTCACCAAACCGACTATCAAGCGTGGTGAGTATTCGCAAGCCCCACCAAAATGACCAACAATAAAGAGCCCAGGTGGTCGCTCTTGAGATCGATGGGGGAGGCCTTCATTGAGTAGTGGACATCCAATAGGTAATATGATGATGGTGATGATGAATAAACCATTTTACTTTCCAATAATAAATTTAAGTGATGATAAAAATTTAAAGGTAGTTAAGTCTTTATCACAGAAATAATGCGTGGTTTGTACGTTTAAAATGGATTTATATTTCAACGCAAGCTTTCACACAGCTCGGTACAAAGTAAAAGTCAGTTGACGTTTCTACTGTCAGTTGATTCTGACAACTCGAATGACCGATATTAATCATTCGATTATTCGTTTACAACGATTAGTCAATATGACTAATTTTATGCACTCGTGGGTTTGTAACATTAAATACCCAAAGCAATTATTACAATCTGTCTATATTTTTGAACAGCGTAGCGTTATTGACAATTCGATTAATAATGAACGCTAACAAATGTTTTTCTACCGTTTTTATACAATTACCGATGCAATGTGTCAAATAAAAGTTAATTATTTATTAATTACATTTATAATGAAAATATTAATTATTGATTTAAGAAATTATAACATGTAGTTACTAAGCTATATCATATCAATTAATATTAACTACGTCATAACCGCTGGGCGACTATTGGATACTTGATAACACTTATCATTGTTTACAAAGCGTTGAAAGTAAAGAATAATATATAAACTAAATTAACCTTACAAATTAAAATAGTTATATAAGACCTTATCCTTTTTTATGTCGATATTAAATATGTAACTTACTGAAGTCACGTCACTATACGAGGTCAAGTGGACGGTAGTTAAAATTTAATTCTGCAACGAACACCTTCATAGGTTCGTTAAGGAAACCGACTCGATTTAACGATCTCTATATATCGAATAATATTCTTAAAAGGTGTGTTTGTTTATTGAGGTTTATTTTAAAGTTACATCAATCAGTAGCATTTTCATTAATTACGTTAGTGAAGCTGTATTCACTACATATCAGTGAATTTTAATAAGAAATTAGTGAATACTCACTAATACACATACAAATATTCAATGATCTAATCAGTGGTCTCTGATATTCACATATTCATACATTGAATAGTCACAAATTCTGCGTGGTACGATTCTCACATTGATAAAAAATGAACAGTCACTTAAAATTAGTGATATTTCACTGATTCATGTTTAGAGAGTAAAGCAAGCGCTATTGTAATGAGTATCTCGAGTTTTATCTCCGTTCAAGACATATGTATGGGTCATACAGCGTTTGTGTATGTGTTGTATGTGTCCAAACCGACACAGGATTTCATCTTAAGAGGGTTTGGTGCTGGGTTGTGATAATGGCGCTAATTGATGTATTTCTTATTATGGTTTTGGAATACTATATAGCTCATAAAAAAGTACCTATGAGATAACAAAAAGATCCCCCCACAGATCCGGTGGAATATCCCTCCCCTCCCTAAAGGCCGGCAACGCACCTGCTAATCCTCTGATGTAGCGGGTGTCTATGGAAGTCGCTTTTACTTATCACCAGGTGAACCGACTGTGCGTTTGCCCCCTATACTATAATATAATATTTTACAATGACAATTCAAAAGTGCTTTTAAAACTTTTTTACCCGACTGTGACAGAAGGAGAGTTATGTTTTTCGAGTGTATGTATGTATGTATGTCCATTTCTTTGGCACGCCCTACAGCCCAAACGACTAGACGGTTTTTGACATATGAGGTGTCGTTGGATTTGTCTAAATTGTAGTAGTGACATAGGCTATATAAATTTTCAAAATGGCGCCCGCAAATGGCGGAATAAGGGGGAGGTGAATTTTTTTTTCTTACTGTTGCAATATGGGTATCAAATGAAAGCTAGTAAATTGTTTTATTCTTTTTAGTCTATAATAAGAGTATTTTACGCAGTCGGGTTTTTTGAAAGAGTATTTGATTTTAATTTTCAAAGATAATAACGGATACATATTACAATATAATTTTTTGACGATTTTTATCGATATTTCGGACCAGTTACATTTGGAGCGATGTGTCAACTGTCAAGTGTCAAAGGCGGTATATCTCAACCCTCCATCTAGTTCTTTTTTAGCCCAACTTATCGTTTATTTTTGGCACAGTTTCTCTTTAAAAAGAATTGGTTGTCTGTAAAGTTGGTTTACGAACGATAATTTTACGTGATAACGTCATAAGAAAATATTGATGAAAAATTGCATACTTTTATGAATTTAATTCAATTATTATCACTGAATTATCATTATTTTTTATAATACAAAGAAGGAGTTAATTGGAAATCATAATTTTTCATTAAATTAACGTTTATTTGCACTCGTAAATTCAAATATTTTTTCTCTTCTACTCGGACACATCTTCCGATGGTGTGGAAGAGAGATAGATGCGTCACAAGCCAAACGCTTAAGTCGATCGTGCCTCTCTATCGCTTGTTCCGCGCTCTCGCTCGCTGAACGTGACAATGAGTCATGCTTTTTCGTGCGTGCAGCCGGCGTTCGTCGATTCATACGACGTTATCACGTCGATAAACTATGTTTAAAACTGCGACAAAAGCTAAAAAGGTTGTTTTTAATTACTAAATACTTTAATTAGCGGAAATTCATAATTTAAAAAAAAAACGAGTCACACCGCAGCCGTTATCTAGTGTATTTTCGAGTTTGTGTATTTTTCAGTTTCAGTAACTCGTTGTACGAACACTTTGAATGGCAATTCAGGAAATATTTTCTCTTTTGATTTTTATAGTTTTGAGTTTAGTAAACTCTCGTTTCGCCGTGGTTTTGTTTGAAAACAGTATTTTATCTATAATACAGATATAAATATGCTTAATAACTTAATGACTGTGGTTTAGGAAACAGCTGACTGATATACATTTTTTTAAATAAATATACATATAAATAAAACATATATAACTAAATACATATTACACCCAGAACACTGTATCGAACACACAACCCTGGAGCCGAAAGTAGGGTCACTGCATACTGCGCCAACGGGACAGTCATCTGTGCTATTATGAAAGTTCAATATCAATTGTTCAATTTGTATGTGTACAAATATTTGCTTCCGGTCTGGGTGTATGGCCTTGGTGTCTTCCTGCCTCGTATAGCACGTAAAGCCGCCGGTCTCGGTTGTTATCATTCACTTTTTATCAATGTGAAAGTCGTACTACGCAGAATTAGTGACTATTCAATATATGAATATTTGAATATCAGAGACCACTGATTTGATCATTATATTTAGTGAAAATAGCTTCACTAACGTAATTAATGAAAATTTCACTAATTCATGTTTAGAGAGTATATCCACCTATTAATATGTGAAACAAAAACTTCTTACCCTTTTTACGAAAATTACGCGGACGGAGAAGTACGAAATTTCGAACAGTTAAAATTTTATATGGAGAAGAAGTGCAGAATGCTAATTTTTTTTTAATAATAATTCTCAAAAAATACATTAAATTCATTAAAAAAAATACTACACACACTACGACACACACATATGTACAATGTACATATATACCCAATTTTTGTTTATTGTCAAAGTCTGTTGTCAACATGGTCTTAAATACAGGTCTTGCAACGAATTTTTTATCGAAATTTATTATCACAGATCAGGTCCGATCTCTGCTGTATATGCTCACTATGTTAAACGTAATCATATTTTTATGATGTTTAAAATGCTGTCAATGACGACCACTAGTATACCTAATTTTAATTTCAAACAAAGTTGCAGGAATAATCTAGTCAAACAAAATAATCATAAAATTAAAATAAAACACGTTTAAAATAACATTTCATTATATTATTTGATTCGAAAGCTCGTCGGAAATAAAAAAATACTCCAAAGTAATTATAAGCGGTTTCAAAAGTACACATTCAAAAGAATTTACTTATTTACGTACGAGCTTTTCAAGCTTTTTATGAAAACGTGTATTTGAAAAGAAATAAAATTACTGTTTATTATATAACCCAGTTAAAAAAATTCTGAATTCATTTGTTTTTAAATTTAAAAAAACTAAACCTATTTAAAAAAAAGTCTTAAAAACATCTTTTCATCCGTCATACCTCAGTGCCTGAAGTCGAAAGTCTTCGACCAATGTGAGTTACCAGTGATGACATACGGATCTGAGACGTGGTCTCTGACTATGGGCCTTTTAAACAAGTTCAGAATCGCACAGCGTGCAATGGAGAGGGATATGCTTGGTATCTCTCTGCGAGATCGAATCAGAAATGATGAGATGCAGACGAACGAAGGTTGCCGATATAGCCCAACGGATTTGCAAACTGAAGTGGCAGTGGGTGGCACATAGCTCGTAGAACTGACGGCCGATGGAGCAGAAAGGTACTCGAGTGGAGACCACGTACCGGCAAGCGCTGCGTCGGACGGCCGCTCACGAGATGGACAGACGACTTAAGGAAAGTCGCCGGAAGCCGTCGAATGGAGACTGGTTTGAACCGGTCGCTCTGGAGGTCGATGATATACGTTCAACAGTGGACATCCAACGGCTGATATGCTGATGATGATGAAACCTGTAAATATCCGACTGCTTAGTAAAGATCTTCTACTATACCTATAGGCTATAGATGGTTGAGTCATGTTCCGGATAACAGATAAGGTTACGGATCCAAGGTTAACGGATAATTTTCCTACCAATAGTAATGATTGTTCAGTATTCGTAATAACAACCTGGACCGATGGCTTTACGCGCTTTCCTGACCACCAGTGTGCGGAAAGAAATATTTATATATCCAATCGAAAATTTCTTTCTTCACTCTGTAAAGATGAATCAGTGGAATTTTCACTAATTACGTTAGTGAAACTGTATTCAAAACTTAATCAGTGGATTTCGATAACAAGTTAGTGAATAGGTACTCACTAATACACATACAAATATTCAATGATCAAATCAGTAGACTCTGACAATCACATATACATTTTATTTTATTTATTTATTTAAATAGGACACCAGCAGTACCACAGCCTATGTACACTGTGGCAGTACACATACACATGATAACATTTTTGTGATAGAAAATTCAAATTAATTCTGATGTGTGCACCTGTATACACAGTGACACAGCGTTCACAATCATATATATATTGAATGGTCACTAATTCTGCGTGGTACGTTTCTCATATTGATAAAAAGTGAATAGTCACTTAAAATTAATGAAATTTCACTGATTCATGTTGAGAGAGTGCACACTTGATCCTTATCTAAAACAATATTGCGATATAATTACTACATATTATAAAACAAAGTCTTAAAAAACTACTGCACGGATTTCCATACGGTTTTCACGAATAGATAAAGTGATTCATGAGGAATGTTTAAGTACATAACATACAACGAGCGCAGCCGGGGCGGGCCACTAGTTTAATATAAGTTTATTAAAGTATTAAGAAATAACGATTTTTATAAGCTCTTTATGTTCAGTGATGTGTTCTTGGCGTTGAGTTTTGGATTGATGTTATTGATTGATGTTATTGATTGACGTTATTGATTGACGTTATTGGTTGATGTTATTGATTGATGTTATTGCCGCTTCATATAAAATACAATGTTGAAACAATAAGTAATGAAACGCAGGTATCAGCTGTAATATAATTAATTAAATTTCCACAATAAGATGATATCTTCGGCTTTACAATATTAATACAAAATAAAGGAAAACGTCACGTGATATCGTTGGTTAATTGGAATTGGAATTAATTTAAAGTGTCTAGTTACACGTTATCGTACGAATATATATATATATATATATATACATATATATATATATATATATATATATATATATATATACAGGGTGACTGGTGAGATACTATCGGTGTTTAAGGAGAGTGCTCGGTGCATGGTTCTCATTCGAATTATGTAAAAATATAACATAAATATTGATAAGCTTCTAAGTAAAGTTGCCCAACAGTTATCTAATTATTTACGCGTCGTCTGGACACCCTAGTTTCCACGCGGTAGTTAATTACGTCCAAACACCGCCAAGTGTTAAGAGGGTTGGCGGTTAATTCCCTAACATAAGTAACGATCGTTATCTTGTCTATGATAACAACAGTGATCGACGGCTGTACGTGCTCTCCGAGGCACGGTAGGGATCCACAAGGACATACACCCAGACCGGAAAAAAATATTTGTACAAATATCTGTCCCAAGCGGGAATCGAACCCGCGACCACCAGCGCGTGGCGTTGCAGTTGAGGCAACTACTCGCACCACTACACCAGAACGTCGCGTGTCGTGTTTTCATTTAATGATATTAACGAATTATTTACAACGATTTTCAATCATTAAACTACCTATTTACCTACATAACTACACTAACACACACACAGTCACTTTTAACAGTTTCGAAAGCAATGGTGATTCTGCATTTGTGTATTGATAAGCCATACCTAATTACTAATGACAGATTACACTAACACACGACAGATTAGGTATACGCGTATGATCGATCGCTAGGCGCGCAGGAGCCGGGAAGACACACGCAAAAAACACACAAACAAAAAACCCAACTGCGTAAAATACTCTTATTATAAACAAAAAAGAATAAAACAATTTACTAGTTTTCATTTGAAACCCATATTGCTACAGTAAGAAAAAAATCAACCCCCCCCCTTCATTCCGCCATTTGCGGGCGCCATTTTGAAAATTTATATAGCCTATGTCACTACTACAATTTAGACAAATCCAACGACACCTCATATGTCAAAAACCGTCCAGCCGTTAGGGCTGTAGGGCGTGCCAAAGAAATGGACATACATACATACATATTACATACATACATTCGAAAAACATAACCCTCCTTCTGTCGCAGTCGGGTAAAAAACAATCAGTGTTAGCATAATGAATACGAGCAGCTCCTCAGAGTCTGATTTGGAAGCAATGGATTTTATTTTTAATATATCCCTACCCAGAAACTTAAGGCGTAGGAAAAATTACGGATGAAGAATTTCAATTGAGATATCGCTTTAATTTAATAAGAACACACAGATAAAGTGGACAATGATGTCGTTCATAAATAAGGACTTGTCATATTTTTTTAACTAAAACAGTGCTAAGCCACTTATTTATTCTCGAAAAAAATATTCTAGTAAATAAAACTAGTATTCAAGATGAATTAAAGTAATAAAATCAATTTTAGACACGATCTCTTAAACAGAGCCATCTAGCTGTAAATAAAAGTACAAGTTTGTAATGTACGACGTAAATGACAAGTAAACCACTAGGTGTCGCTAGATAAAGATCAGATTTGATAGAATAATTTTTTTAATATGTTGAAAAATTATAAAGTTACTTTTGAAAATATTAAAAAAAAAAACACAACAAAAATAAACTTTGTGAATTGTTGAACAGCCAACTGTTGTTTATTAAATAAAAGCAAGGAACTACGGTCCTTGCGGACCAGTAGTTTTGCTACTTGCCGATAGAGGCATACTAATCACCGAACTTTCTAGACAAAATAAATAATTTAATTTAAATATTACTTACGAGTTGAAAGATATGTTTATTCCATTTGATTTTGATGTGATGAGCAACAGATTTATTGACTAGGTAAATGATGTAAACTTGGAACAAAAATAAAATAATATTAACTGTTCACCTATCTTGGTATTCCCGGCGTATTTAAAAATGGAATCATACTCGTAGTCTTGGATTAGTGCTTAATATTACGCTAACAGTAGGTACTCTGCGATTGGGGAACATCTCCCGGTACAAATTGATAGTACCCGGTAAGCTATCATTACATTAACACGAACCATATTCAAGTACTCTTCATTTGTGTACTGATAAGCCATACCTAATTAAGGGTCACACTCACACACGACAGATTAGGTATACTCGGAATATCGAACGCTAGGCGCACGCGCGGGAAAACACAAAACAGACGTCCAAACCATACGTTGGCGCTAGCCTACTGACCTAGTGACCTAGTAACGTGATTCGTCGATCGAATAAGCGATTAGCCGCGGGGCGGGGGTGCGGGTACTGGCAGCATAGTACAACACCGCGTCGCACGCGCCGCCGGCATGACTGGAAAAGTGACAACGCGTCTTTTATTTGAATTGAAATTTATGAAAATTTGGTCCAAAATTAAGTTCCTATTTTTTTTACATAATTCGAATGAGGATCATGTGCCGGGTATTCTCCTTGAATATTGATGGTAATTCACCAGTCACCCTGTATATATATATATATATATATATATATATTTTTTTTTTTTTTTTTTGTTAATCATACGATTACCGGGAGATTTTTTTAAAATTAAGAAACATTAAATAATTTATTTCTTTTTGGCTCTATTCTAATATTAACTTCTGCCCGCTGCTTCACCCGCGTGGATGTCTGTTATCGCAACCAAAAAAGTATCCTATGTTACTTCTCATACCTCCAAGAATATGCGTACAAAGTTTCATGATGATCGGTTAAGTAGTTTTCGCATGAAAGCGTAACAAACGAACTAACATTTCACATTTATATTATTAGGGATTTATTTTTATTTAATAAATATTTTACGATTACTGTATAAATAATAATTTTATATTTAGTTTTTTAATACTCATACGAATAATTCGCCCATGACTATTAAAATATGAAAAACAGCATCTTTACAGAAGAGCGACGCTAAGTTTAAATTGAATGCATCTTTTAATTTGTTTTTTTTTTTTTTAATACATGACATACACATTTATAAATTAAGTAATTTAAAAACTTTTTTAATTGGCCCATGGCGCAGTTGGGAGTGGCCCTGTTTTCTGCTCCAGGGTTGTGGGTTCGATTCCCGCCCCGAGTCTGGGTGTAATATGTATTTGTTATTATGTATCATTTATATGTATATTTATTTTTAAAAGAATGTATACCAGTCAACTGTTACCTAAAACACAGTCATTAAGTTGCCTACCTTAGGGACAGACGACCTTGTGTGTGTGTGTGTTATATGTGTGTGTACATAATTATGTTAAACATATTTAATTTAAAAACTATGCATAAAATAATAATTTTCTTTTCATCTCATAATAGACTCCGTTATTTAGGGACGTTTTATGAAATAAATAAATAAATGCGATTTTGCAGTTCCGACGATGTTAATAGTCACAAGCAAATTATTTTTATATTCATACGATTGTCGTATGAATAGCAACAGACTTAATTAAAAAGAATCTATAGAAGACCCTCAACCCAATTTCCAGTGTTTTGTTCGTTTTCAAAGATATAATTACATTATATTATAATAACTCCATTCCAGTTTGAATATTAAAATATGTGAAGTATTGAAATTTACCGTATTGATGTATTCGTGATGTAGTGCTGGCAGGGCCGGATTTAGAGTTGTGGAGGCCCGGGGTAGCAGTGGAGTGGAGGCCCCTTCATCTAACATTTTGATTCCGAATATATTTCTTTGCAGACGACGACGAAGAAAAAATGAAAAAAAAAAAGGTTGTCTCGATCTCACACTAAAAAAATTACTCCGTCGGGCTATATGTATTCCTAAAAAAAAGATCATCTCTGAATTTTAATTTTCCAAGTCTCTATTGTGGGGGCCCCTCTTTTGTGGAGGCCCGGGGCAGTTGCCTCGGTTGCTCTCCCCTAAATCCGGCCGTGGGTGCTGTCGAAAGATGCAGGACAGCACATCGCACCAACATGTCAATCCTGCAAGAACTCGAGATACAGTTAAGGCTTTCTACTATCTACCTACGTAGAGCACTGGAATACTTCAGTCACATTGCCAGAAAGGATGACGGCAACTTGGAGAAGTTAATTGTGACTGGTAAAGTGGATGAAAAAAGACCACGAGGTAGAAGTTTGACACGTTGGACTAACCAGATCTGCTTTACTCTCGACACAACCACGATGCTCTACACTTGGCGGTAGATAGGAACGAGTGTCATCGAGTGATCCACAGCAAACTCTTGGTATGAGGATGCGGTCACTGAACATTGAGGAAACCGAAGCGACGAAGATTGATATAGGTTTTATAGTTTAGTGGACCTTTCATGCAGGACATGTAACTGAGTTTATGATGTTTGAGTTTAGTATTGATAGTTTGTAAAAGAGTAACTATTGAGTTTCTTGTCGATTCTTCTCAGTATAATCTATATTCCGAATCTGTGGTAGCTTCACATTAACTAAAATTTATTAATTTAAAATGTAAAATAATGTGTAATTCGAGGAAGACAAAAGCCTATTACAATAAAACAATTTGATTCGACTCAATTATTTATTTTAGCTGTATAAATCCGCATCTATCACGGGGAGTGTTCTCCATTATTCGGATTAATACCTGCAGCAGAATCCCACCACCGGGCATCGCGTCAAAATTCCAAGTTCCACCCATATCACCTCGATGTCTGGAAATCTACAAAAACTCGATATTTACGGCATTTCCTGCCTCGCACGACCACTAAATGAAACCAGCTGCCACCTATGGTATTTCCGAACTGATACGACTTAGGGACCTTCAAGAAAAGAGCGTACTCATATTTGAAAGGCCAGTAACGCATCTGCTAATCTTCTGATGTAGCGGGTGTCAATGGATGTCGCTTTGGCTTGCCACCAGCCGAACCGACTGTCCATTTGCACCCTATTGCATAAAAATAAAAATAAATTATACCAAGTGCGAGTCCACAGATCACCCCCAATAGATGCCGCATACAAGGCAATAAACACTCACAACGCATACTTGCTTTAGCTAATATAGACACGCACGCTTCGATTCACGGCTTCAGTCACGACCAACGTTTAGACCTATGCGCAAGTACGAGTTTATGTCAATTTAGATCGTGAAAAAAATCATTTTAAATGGCTTCCTGTGCAGTAAAATGGTGTGGAAAGTCAGCCAAAACATCAAGTTACAAAAAAGATGGCATAACGTTTCACAGGTATGTAAATTTTTATTTATTTGTAACATATTACGAGCTTAGCGGATTTCAAGTTATGCTGGTTTCTAATCATTCAAAAATATCACGCTCTCTTTTACTCATTAATCTAATTACTATAGCTATCTCTGTTTAACGAGAACACGTGTAAGTTAAGTGTTGGGACATCACAATTGCTTGGAATTTACTAAAGTGGGTATCGATATTTCAAGTACCTACGTAATTATTTAGTTTAATAATGTGGTGTTATTAGCGTTATTTAGTGAGAATAAGCATCTGTTTGTAATTTCAAATTATCAGTTTTTTACTAAATACACATGAAAGTATATACGGTACTTACACCAAAAAATCAATTTTTAAAATTTTTGTCTGTTTGTCTGTCTGTTTGTTCCGGCTAATCTCGGAAACAACTGGGCTGATTTTGACGAGACTTTCACTGGCAAATAAGTGATGTCATATGCATTATAATATTATATACATTATAAAATGTATAACTTAGGCTACATAAATAATCATCATCACTCCGGGTACGGCTATAAATCTAAGTTAACGCGGGCGAAGCTGCGGGCAACAGCTTATATATATATATATATATATATATATATATATATATATATATATATATATATATATATATATATATATATATATATGTATATAAGCTGGGTGTAAACGAGCAGTTAGATCCATTTGGTGACTACCGACGCCCATGAACATCGCACACGAGCTATGCAGGTGCGTTGTCCTCCTTTGCCCCATATCCCCCCAATGGGCACCGGATACTCACAAACCGTACGAAACGCGACAGACCCAGGTCGTGCCAGCCCAATTCAGCTGCAAAGCAGCATGGCACTACCCGTTAAGAAATATGTGCACACATTATTTTTTAATAGCCTTAGTTTTACACCCTACATCTATACAAATAAATAAAATTGGACTGTCTGTTTCTAATATTAAAATAACCGTTTTTCCTAAATGCATTGATGTATACAATGTCGTATACATATGCCCATATAACATTTTTACCATTTTTGTCTGTCTGTCTGTATGTTTGTTCCGGCTAATCTCTGAATCGGCTGGACCGATTTTTATGAAACTTTCACTGGCAGATGATGTAATAAGAAGTAACTTAGGCTTTTATTTAGGAAAAGAGCAGTGAGGTCCGACATACACGCAGATGAAGTCGCTGGCGAAGTGCTAGTAAACATATGGAATCCTAAAAGTGAAACATTACATTATTTGTTAAAGGTTTCCTAGATGCCCTGAGAGGAAAAAACAATGGATAGATAAAACTTATCGTGGGGAGGAATGGTTTCCGACAAATAATAGCGTCATTTGTTCAAGGCACTTCACAGAAGATAATTTTCACGTTATGAAAGATCGTAGAAGGTTGTTAGATTCAGCTGTACCAACATTATATTTGCCTGTTTTGGTATGTACTTTCAAAATATTTTTTATTAATTCGTTATTTTATAAAAAAAATCGAAAACTTTGTTATTGAAAATACTGATTAATAATGTTTTTTCAGTTACCCGGTCCATCTAGCGCATACTCAAGCTCTAACACTTTAGTTAAAAAGATAGACACACCTTTAGACGACACAACATCTAAAAACTTGGTATGTATGTTGAGCATGTTACACACAATGTATACACTTTATATGTATGTATGTAAATATTTTATACTTAACGAGAATGTGATTTCAGGTTTCGGGGTCCCCGGTCATAGTTACTCCAACAAAAAGAAAACAAAGACTTTCCCCTATACCTGATACACCATCTGCATATGACACTCCAGTCAAAAAAAGGCTTTGTAGAAGAATCATTGAACTGACTAACGTAGTAAAGATAAAAAACAAAAAAATAAAAAAAATAAGTGACCGCAACAGAAGATTAAAAAGACAAATACATTCATTGAAATCGTTATTATCAGAATTAGAAAACAAAAATTTTATAACAGCTGAAAATAATGACATATTAAAGTCCTTAGGGGTTAAATGCAACGAAATTATGCGCCGACAAATGTTGAAAGGAAAATCTGGAACAATTGTCAGGAAAAAATATTCCCCGCAGTTAAGAGCATTTGCGCTTACATTAAATTTTTACTCGACAAAAGCTTATAACTATGTAAGAAAAACTTTTAATACTTGCTTACCATCCGTAAAAACACTGGGAAAGTGGTACCAATCTGTAGACGGGCATCCAGGCTTTACTAAAGAAGCATTTGAAGCTTTGAAATACAAGACAGCACAGGCAAACAAGCCTATTTATTGCTGTATTGTTTTCGATGAAATGAAAATAGAGAGAAAAGTGGAGAAGACGTATGGTTACGTAGATTTTGGAGGTACCATAGATTCTGATTGTAAAGAGGAATGTACTGATGCATTAGTTTATTTAGTCGTTCCTTTCCATGAAAAGTGGAAAGTGCCCATTGGGTATTTTTTTATTAACAAAGTGACAGCAGATCAAAAAAAATTTTTGCTGACTCAAGCTATTGAACTCTGCAATGAAGTTAATATGGTAGTCAAAGCTGTCACTTTTGATGGATGTCCATCCAACATAGCAATGGCCAAGAAACTCGGGTGCACATTAGATTCGGACAATTTAAAAACCGTCTTCAAAGTACAGAACAATGAAATAGCAATCTTTCTTGATCCTGCCCACATGATTAAATTAGTTAGGAACAGCTTTGACTATTATAAAGAATTTAAAGATGCTGAAGGGCAAGAAATAAAGTGGAGTCACATTGAAATGCTACATAAGTTGCAAGAAGACGAGAAGTTTCACGCAGCCAACAAGCTTCGCTCTGAACACCTCTTATTTAAAAAAAATATAATGAAGGTTAAGCTTGCGACGCAATTGTTTAGTAGGAGCGTGGCAATAGCCCTTCAATTTTGCAAAAATACTTTAAAAATAGAAACATTTCAAAGAATAGAGGGGACAGCTAACATGCTGTTAGCTTTCAACGACTTGTTTGATATTTTAGATTCGAAGGTGCATGGATATGGATTTAAAAGAGCCTTAAATGCTGAAAACGCTGAACTCATACTATCAAAAGCCGAAACATGCAAAAACATGTTAATGAGTTTAACAACTATTTTAAAAAATAAGCAGACACGATTAATAGATTCACCGAGGTTCACCGGATTTTTAGGACTTTGCGTGTGCATCGAAAGTTTAAAATTTTTATATAATGATTTAATAAAGAACCAGTGCTGTAGTTACATATCATTTCACCGAATTAGCCAGGATCACATTGAACTGTTTTTTTGTAATATGAGATCCCATGGTGGGTCTAACAATAACCCAACGCCGAAACAGTTTTATGGAGTTTACAGAAAGATGCTTGTACATATGGAACTACAAGAACTCAATACAGGCAACTGTATGGCATTAGAAAAAATCGCAATTTTAAATTGTTCTTCAGCTATAAAACGAATAAATTTGACGACTGAAAGGAGAGAAACTTCCGAGACTGAGGAACCCATGGATGATAACTTTTTGGAATCATTGCAGCAAATTTCGTTGTCGCAATTTTCAGATAGTATAATAGAGTACATCGCTGGAGCTGTTGTACATTACTTAATAAAGCATATTAAATGTAATACTTGTGTGAAAGCTTTAATATGTCTAAATGAAAAAAAAACAAGTTTGATTTATGCAAAAGATGCAGGTGGGCTGCTATACCCGTCAAATATGGTCATAAAAATTTGCAGGCGATGTGAGAAAGTAATTCGAAGCGCAACAGATTCAGATCAAAATAGTAAAATATATTATAAAGACAAACTCCGTTTTGTGACAAAAACATTATCCAGTTTTGTTAATGAAGATATTTTCCCCCAAATAAACAGTCACCACTTTGATTATGAAAACTGTAACCATGTAATAGATTTAGCTAAGAGCGTCATGGAAAAATATATAGATATAAGAATACTTTATCTGTCAAGAAAAACCGATCCGAAAAATTCCGTTAGAAGAATCTTTACTAAACTAATTCATTTTAAAAATCAATAAAATGGCTGAATAAACTTGTATAATACATTAAATATCACTCATTGTACTACGATTGGCGTATTTAACATTGTTGTTCATTAAAAATAACATGATTTATTTATGTAGTGACTGAAGCAAAGTGTAGCGACATCTATCTCGCAACATACGAACTGACGTATCCTACATCGCGCTATCGAAGTTTGGTGAAGATTGAACTATATATATAAGAACCCGACAACAACCGTCGGGGCAGTAGCCAACCAGACACAACCCTGATTAAACAAAATGATTTGAAATGATTAAAAATGATTAAAAATGATTAATTTTTTAATCATTTTTAATCATATTGAATCATTTCTAATCATAAAATAGCTTTGTGAATTTCTGTCACCTCTTATGATTTAAAATGATTCAGTTAGGATTAAAAATTTTTAATCATATTGAATCATTTCTAATCATAAAATACTTTGTGAATTTCTGTCACCTCTTATGATTTGAGAAAAATGATTTGAGATGATTAAAAATTTTTTAATCATTTTAAATAATTTCCGATCATATTTTAATAATCAAAAATGATTGAAATGATTAAAATTTTTTAATCATTTTTAATCATTTTCAATCATATTTTAATGATTTAAAATGATTTAAAATGATTAAAATTTTTAATCATTTTAAATCATTTTGTTTAATCAGTGAACACCCGTCTGGTCGGAAGATCCTCCCTTTTCAATGGTGGATGAGGAACTTTACACCCCAAACTGGTGACCCCGACGTGATATTCCTCTCGCCCCCCAAAAAAGTATTCCTTATTTCATATTGTGTTGAATGCATGAAAAAATACAACCATGAGCATAAATATATTTGTTTTTTTTTTTTTATTACCTACCCATTTCATACTCTGTTATTAATTAAAATAACATAATATATCACAACTAGTAAAAGAAACGATATTTTTTTAATGTGCAATGCTCTACGTATTATTATTATTATTATTATGTTCCGTTATCGCGATACGTTAAATGAATCAATTTAAATACTGACGAATCTTTTCATTCTGTGATAGTACAATTTTAAATCATAATTATTATTTTAAATTAATTAACTTATATCGACAATTAAATATCCATGTCCCATCACTGCGACAAACGGGTGACCTTGTGATACTGCACTAGCCGTACCCCGCGCAACCCGCACGTTCCGCCAACTTTGGTGAACTCGAAACGGAACAAAATATTCTACATGCGGTATCTATTGGGGGTGATCTGTGTGCGAGTCGGACTCGCCCATGAAGGGTTCCGTAGCAGTAAGTAACATCATATAAAAGTTTTTGTAGTTCGTTGTAACTTTGATCGTAATGTAGGTACATCATATTTTTTTTTTAGTTTTATCATTCTCTTATTTCAGAAGTTACAGGGGTGGGACATAAATTTTACCACTTTGGAAGTGTCTCTCGCACAAACTATTCCGTTACCCCACACGTATGCGTTTGATGAAAAAAAAATTTTTGAGTTTCAGTTCTAAGTATGGGGAACCCTCAAAATTTATTGAGTTTTCCTATTTTTTGTGAAAATCAACAGTATAGTTTCGGAAAAAAGTGGCTGTGACATACGGACGGACAGACAGACTGACATATCGAATCCATAAGGGTTCCGTTTTTGCCATTTGGTTACGGAACCCTAAAAAAATAAAATATATTTCGATAATATTACTTTACACGGAAACGGAAACTGATAATTGTGGTTAAGACTTCCGTTTGAGACAGTCAGACGCCATTATTATTTGAAACGCTCGAATTTAATAACGAAAACTGTCTGTAATATTATTATACAACTTCTCTGGGAGTTGTTTGTCTGTTCGTAAAGTTTTTTTTTTTTATAACTTATGTCCACGGGCTCATTTTGCCCATGCCTTTTTTATTCCAATTTGTTTTGTTTCCAACTTGGTATAATAGGGGCTGCTTACAATCTTACATTAGTGGTAACTTAATTAGAACTTAATATGTCTAATGTTGGACGTGAGTCCACCGAACCGAACCGAAAATGTATTCTTAAATCTAGGTAGGTTTTTTTTATTTATATATTTTAGGTATATAAATGCATTAATAATTTTTAATATATTATGTATGTATCTATGCCTATTATATATATATATATATATATATATATATATATATATATATATATATATATATATATATATATATATATATATATCGTCGTATATAATGTATATTCGTCGTATCCGTCGTTATTGTTACACTGATTTGATTTTTTTTTTTTTTACTATTTTAATGTACAATATGCTATTACTACCACTTAATTTATTTTCGTAATAATAGTTTTATAGCTATTTGTTATGAATATATTCCTAAAGCAACTATGTCCTCACACCGATACTTTTAGTTAACATATCGAGCACACTCTCAATGACGGTGGTATCTCTGTGATGAATCGCAAATCGCATCGTGTAATAGACACAGGTGTTGGTGTGTCTAGTCGCCGCGACTACAGCCTGCGAAACGCTGTCGTGGATTCGAAGCCTCCCTGCCTTAGTCTGGAGGACGATGACGTCCTCGTAGGTCTGGCCCTGCGCCTCTTGGATGGTTAAGACGCGCGATCCCTCGCCGGACCCATATCCCTGGTCAGTTAGCAATTTCTTCTCATCTTGCGTAAAAACCAGGTATAGGGTCCGATCCCGTCCTACGGGGATACGTGCGCCTGTGAGGCTCTCCACTCGAAACGATCGGATCTTGGCGCTGGAGCTGTATATGGTCTCGTAGACCTCGCTGATGGCAAAGGCGACATCTTTGGGGTTGCGATGCGTGCATGACAAACTCGCACGAGATGGTTGTTAGCGGAGTAGGTCTACAGTACCGCATTTCGAAAAGGTTATCCCTGTCGATGTAAGGCAGCTGATTTATATCTCCGATGAGGATCACTTTCTCTGCACCGGATAGTCGGGCGGCCATTATTATGGCTCCGAAATGGTTCATGAGGGCCTCGTCCACCGTCAGGCGGGTGATTGTCGAGCCCTCACGGAAACAATTTACCAAAACGGAGGCCAAAGTGCGCACCTTTTGCTTGGCTTGTTTCCATAGCGGTGCGCTAGTTTGTCTTCGTTCGTAAAGTTTATAATTTATATGAACTGAACTGTATCAGCCTGTAAACGTCCCACGGCTGGGCGAATTCCTCTTCTTCATATAGGAGAAGAGGAGGAGCTTAATCCACCACGCTGCTCCACTGCGGGTTGGCGGATGATTTCCCATAAGTAACGATCTGTTTTAGCGAGCTCATGCACCCCTTTGCGCTGTGGTACAAGCCTTTGATGCTGCATCAGCATTTTATCGACCTCGAGACAGTCCGCCTGAACCCTCATATCAGTCACACATCTTTCTCGTACCGGTTCTCATGCTGTTTCTGTATTTCTAACTTAAGTGAAATATTGTTTTATTCAATAAATAAATTCATTGTAATTCGTAAAAATCGTTTTTGAAGTGAAACTTCTTTAGAATCGTTGTGATTTGTAACGGGATGCGACGGAAAAAGCGACAGGTAAGAGACACAAATACAAAAATGTGTAGGAGCGAATGAGATAGTATGATGTCGCGTGTCCTAGCAACGCGTATCCTAGCAACGCGTAAACAACGCGTAAATAAGTAATAGAATGTATAACTATTAATACTAATAAATTTTAAATTGAGTTTGCCAAAGATGTTTCACTTCTGACATGTGTACTCCGTACACACGACATTTTTTTAAAACTCTTAAACTCGGAACCCGCGTTACAGATCGCTATGTAATGTCTGTGATAACAACCGGGACCGACGACTTTACCTGCTCTCGGGTGTTTTGCTGATTCGCAACACTATGGCCTTAGTCGCATTTTAAGATACCTCGGTAAAATACAGGTCAGGACAATATATTATTCGCAGTTAAAACCGCGTCGTAAGTCTTGTATTCGTTATAACGAAATACATTCGAACTCAAAGCGAAATTCTCTGGTCCGAGCGCTTTTGTGGCCTCAAAACTATTTACCGAAAAGCTTCTAAAGCTATATAAGAAGTTTCGTTATAGTGAAACTTTTATTATTATTCTATACTCGCTGATAACTGCGACTTCGCTCGCGTTACTTATTATATGCGTAAAAAATACTTTCAAAAAAAATTATTTTTTACACACACGGTCGTCTGTTCCTAAGGTAGGCAACTCAATGCCTATGTTTAGGTAACAGCCGATGGATATATATATTTTGTAATGTATATACATATATAAATAAATATACATTACACCCAGGCTCGAGGCGGGAATCGAACCCACAACCCTGAAGCAGAAAGCCAGGCAATGCCAACTGGGCCAACAGGCCATACATATATTCATACTTTGAATAGTCACTTAAAATTTGTGAAATTTCACTGATTCATGCTTAGAGAGTAATTTATATTTGTCTTAAGTAATTAAAATAATTTCGTTTCGACGTCGAGCTCTAAAGAAATAAAACAAGAACCTTACAAAAATGAAATATGGAATTCGGGTGACGATCGCAGAATGATATTACGCTTTCGACTTTTTTCTTTGTGTTAAGTTAACTGTAATTACTTCACAGTTTTGTTTATTAGGATTCTCATTTCAACGTTTCCGTCGTTTTATTTGTTGTTAATTTCCTTTTGGTGACATGAGGGCTAGTGCATTTTTTTTCCAGAGATTCGAAATTGCGATACAACGGGGAAATGCTGCTACTATTTCTGGCTTCATTCCACGTGTATATAATTTATACCGAAATTGTTTGTAAATAATTGACTAACCCGTGCGACTATTACGTAATTTGTGCGATCGTGAAAAATCGCTGTGGGGTCGAATTTCAATACTAGCTGATCCTCAATAAGCTAATAATCTAATATTAGCTTTAGATTAGCTTTATTAGGGACTAGCGGCCCGCCCCGGCTTCGCACAGGTCTTTAACTAAAATTTTAAAAATTATACATTTATATTTTTTATCACCTACACCTGCGTTGATACTGGAAAATATTTTATATTAGACGGATTGAGTGACAGATTTATTATATCTATATACATACATACATACATACATACATACATACATATATATGTATATAGATAGTACGGATGAAACATTTGAACTGTTTTTTTTATTAATTATTTTCTCATTGATGAATACCATATTTTAATAAGTATTATTCCCGACGAAGACAAATCCAAACACAACAAAACACAAAAATCATAAAAATTGTTCCACTAGTTCTCGAGTTATAAACGGTGTAACTAACACGACTTTATATATATATACTAGCGGCCCGCCCCGGCTTCGCACGGTTATTTAACAAAAATTTTAAAAATTATAAAAATAAATTTAATTTATACTTTAGCCTCAACAACACGTGGTAATTATGCTGTTAAAATGTAGCTTATATGACACGTTCGTAGATTTACCATAGCAGCGCCATCTATTGATTACTTACTCAACCCAGTCGAAAGGTATCGACATCTGTTAGAATCATTTGGAGTTAACAGATAATTGTGACTGTCAAATAATAACAGACAAATAATTAGCAATAAATTAAAATTGCGACTATAATTTGAGATTTAAACTATCCTATCTCTCAAGTTGGATCGAACTGCACATGGTGTGCGAATTTTATTATAATCGGTTAAGTGGTTTAGGAGTCCATTGAGGACAAACATTGTGACACGAGATTTATATATATTAAGAAGATATAGATTACAACTTAAATAGCTATAACCATCCAACTTTGTACAATCAACAAACAAATAACGACCAAATATTTTAAATTTTAACAACGAACAAACAATCAAGACCGTAGTACCCTAAAGTATTTAATTATATACAAAAAAGAAAAGACAAATTTTTAAATACGGGCGAGTGTCATTCTTGTGGCCGAAGTTTTGGTCAGCGCGATTCAGAAAATTATCTGCGCCATCTATCGTATAATTGTAGAATATCGTTTTTATATTTAGTGACATTTAAATTAATTAATATTTAACATAATAGTATATTAATTGAAAATGATGTTTATCTAAAACGATAATTAAAACGATTTCTATTCCTATCCGACATATTTAGTAAACTTTTAATTTTAACAAAATAATAACTCAAATATAAGTTTTGTGAGTTTTAAAGATTCCTTAGACCAGATGGCGTTGGCGGCGTAGGTACCTATTTCTATTTTCTTAAATATTTATTTTTAAATTTAATTACAATGAAACAAAAACTAAATTATACTGTGAGTTATTTCCAATTTTTATGTATTAAAGTTATTAACATTGGTTTTGTACTTTTTACGTGATACGTGATCAGAGAAAAACACGATAAGAGATGGCGCTGATACAAAAAAATACGCGCTATTGAAATTTATTCTTGATGATATATAGTGTATTAATAAAACGGAGGTTTTAACAGATTTATTATTTGTATAGATTACAATAAATAACTTAATCTAATGTCCCTAGAGTTTGCCAAGAGGAAAAAAAACAGGAGAAAATAGTTCTTGATATTCTTTTAAAATTTTAAGTCATTATACAAATATAAAATGGCGAAGTTATTTTCAAAAATATATATTTTTTTAAATAAAAATGCTTCTGATTGCTA
Organism: Euphydryas editha; assembly: GCA_036937285.1. Classification (NCBI taxonomy): domain Eukaryota; kingdom Metazoa; phylum Arthropoda; class Insecta; order Lepidoptera; family Nymphalidae; genus Euphydryas; species Euphydryas editha. The sequence continues at coordinate 10,408,794 of JAUPFZ010000029.1, read as the reverse complement.
AAATTATATACATTAGAAATATAAGTGCATACATACATAAATTGATTCTATGTATATCATCATTATCATATCAGCCATTGGATGTCCACTGAACGCAAGCCTCTCCCATCGACCTCCAGAGCGACCGGTTCAAAGCAGCCTCCATTCAACGGCCTCCGACGACCTTCATCAAATCGTCTGTCCATCTCGTGGACAGCCGTCTGACGCTGCTCTTGCCGGTACGTGGTCTCCACTCGAGAACCTTTGTGCTCCATTGGCCGTCAGTTCGACGAGCTATGTGAGGGCTATGTCGGCAATCGGCAACCTTCGTTCGTCTGCGGATCTTATAATTTCTGATTCGATCTCGCAGAGAAATACCAAGTACAGCTCTCTCCATTGCACGCTGTGCGACTTGGAGCTTGTTTAAATGGTATTAACCGCTTGAGTGTCCGGGCAATGACCTTTTAGATTACCAACTGCACAAAACTGCCCAAGGCCTCACGTTTTGTTACGTAATTTCCCACCGGTGATAGTGTAATATACGTTAACCAACCTGTAGTTGACAGGTGCACTTCGCGTACTAATGCCCGTGTCGAAAAAAAGTTGACATGGGCAATATAGCCATGGCGACCGTTACTTGACACGGAAGCTTGCGGTTTCGGTCATTTCCCGGGCACTCAAGCGGTTAATAGGGTGAATGAAGAAAGCTTAGAAGGTTTTGGAGCAGTGGGACGTTTACAGGCTGATTGCGTTCAGTTCAGGTTTTAAATTGTTTTTGAAAATATAATTTTGAATGAATTGTATTTTTTTTTCTTTTTATTTTTTGTCGAATGATGTTAATTTTGTATGCATTTTTTAATTACTTGTTTTAATTAATAGGTTTTTATTTTTACAACATTTTTAAATAGATATTATGAGTTTTTATCATTTGTGTAATCATGAATTATTTATTACACTGTTCCAAATACTATTCTGACTATTTGATCTATTCTATACCTATTGTTATATTTCAAACATTGTTCTCAAGTAAACTGTATATTTTTACCACTGTAACGTAAGCGGTCTTAAATGCTGTTATTCATTTGCATGTTGTCGTCACCTGTCATTGTGCTGGCACTTAGATATATTAATGTTGATGATTATATTTTATGTAGCAACAGTGTACAGTATGTTAGTGATCTTATAAATAAATAAATAAATAAATAAATAAAATAAATAAATATTTTTCCGATGTAGTGGTGGTGAAAGTTCTAAAATCTATAAAAAACCCATTGGTGGGCAGTCTTTTTCTCTTATATAGGATAAAGTTTGAACTTATTGTTAAGCCGCTACCATGCAGGTGGGTAGATAGTTTCCCTTCACGAAATAAAGATCGCTTACGTGCTCTCTGAGACAAATTGAAGAGACCTCCTTGCAAAACATGAATCAGTAGAATTTTCATTAATTACGTTAGTGAAGCTGTATTACTACATAATCAGTAAATTTCAATAAGGGGGCGTCCATAAATTACGTGAGGTGTTTTTTTAAATTTTCTGTCCCTCCCTCCCCCCCTGGTGAGATGTCGTGAGATTTTATTCAACCCCCTCCGCCATCCCCCAATCTCACGTGAGATTTTTCAAACGTCGTAAAAACGTGTATAACGTCGAAGTATGAATGAAATTATTTTCTTTCGAACGAATTATTGAATGATCTTAATCGTATTACGCGATTACGCTCAAGATTAAATCTTAAGCATGTATAATCTGGATTAAATGGACCAAAATAGTTTTTTTTTTTTTGTTTCAATCAGAAAAAAAATTGCGTGATATTTGCCGAGACCCCCCTTCTCCCCAACGTAAGATTAGATGAGATTTGACTCGACCCCCTCCCCCCCTTAAACACCTCACGTAATTTATGGACGCCCCCTAACAAGTTAGTAAATACTCAATAATAAAGTTAGCTGCATAATTTTTACCAGCTAATTATTGATTTTCACTAATAAACAAACGATATCAGTGGATCCTAATTTTTATTTATTAATTCAGTGGATTCTCATATTCAATGATCAAATCAGTGGACTCTAATATTCAGATATTCATTCATTCAATAGTCACTAATTCTGCGTGGTACGATTCTCGCATTGATAAGCAGTGAATACTGTAATATATCAGCGTGTAAACAACCCACTGCTGGGCGAAGGCCTCTTCCCCATATTATAGAAGAACTTAAAATTAGCGAAATTCCACTGATTCATGTTCACATTAGATTAGTTTTAAAACAAATTTTGAGTATTCATTAATTTTAAATGGGTAAAAAATTACTCTTAATATTGTAAAGTTGCATTATTATTGCTCTCTCTGGTAAGAAAAGTCGCGTTTAGAATATAGGTTTAATTAAACTTCAGGCGCGACCATGGGCGCCGGCAGAAATAATTTCCAGGTGGTGCAGATTTTAGTTTTCTTACAATCTTTCTCTTTGCCGTATATGATTGTTAATAAAAAGATGAAATTTCAGTCGGAATGTTCGAGACATTTACAAATTTCTGACTATTCATTATGAATTTATTTTATAGGTACCCAGTTGTCACGGCTCACACCTAATAATTCCTGTTGATCCCGTGATTCCCAAGGGGCGCAAGTGCACCTCCTGGCATCCCCCTGCCGACGCCCATGGGCGTGACTAATATGTAATCAAGGTTTTTAAAGTAAAAAAAAATTGGGGGACGGTACAGTCATGATTACAAGTTGCTCATCTATCAAAGTCAAAGTCGATATATTTTATTCAGCATAAAATTTTTACAATTATTTACTGAACGTCAAGAGTCTACCACCAGTTCGGAAAGAAGAAGCCTCTGACCTGAGAAGACCTGGCGGAAGAAACTCAGCGGAACTAATATAATTTTTTTTTAACGTAATAAAATAGGTATATATAGGTAATTACCTATCTTTGAAAGTGTCATAAAGGTCACCCGGATATAACTATTTTCCGGTTCAGTAACGCTAAACATTAAAGACACGAGACAAGGGACAAAGGACAAAGGACATTCTGAACGAATTGTGTTCAATCAATCGTCATTAATGTGATTGATGACAGAAATAAATCTATTGTAGAATCACTGTGCAGTACAATAGTATCGACTGGCCCGTGGCGCAGTTGGCAATGGTCCTGTTTTCTGCTCCAGGGTTGTGGGTTCGATTCCCGCCCCGAGTGTAGGTGTATTATGTATTTATTTATGTATGTATTATTTATATGAATATTTATTTTTTTAAAAATGTATATCAGTCGGCTGTTACCTAAAGCACAGGCATTAAGTGAGATTAACCTTAGGGACAGACGACCGTGTGTGTATGTTAAACATAATTATTTATTATTATTATTTGTAAGTACCTACTCAAAATAATTATGTTTGTGTAGAGAAATCTATATTATTAATATAATAAAGCTGAAGAGTTTGTTTGTTTGTTTGTTTGAATGCGCTAATCTCAGGAACTACTGGTTCGAATTGAAAAATTCTTTTTTTGTTGGATAGCCCATTTACCGAGGAAGGCTATAGGCTATATAACATCACGCTACAACCAATAGGGTCTGAGTAATAATAAGAAATGTTACAAAAACGGGGGAAAATATAATTTTTTTAAGGTTCCGTTGAGTCCTTTATTATTTCTCTTCTCGAGACATTTTTTAACTATAGATCCACTTTATAGTAAATATAACATCACTCTTTTACTAATAATTTTCGAAAAATAAAAAAAGACCTTAATAATACGTTGAACGACCCAAGCAGGAATCAAACCTGAGACCCCTTGCTCGGCAGTAACGCTTGCGACCACTCGACCAACGAGGCGGGTATCTAATCTTAGAGTAATTGTTTAAAATTATTTAAGTACGTTTATCCTTCAAATTAACGCGGGTGAAACCGCGGGGCACAGCTAGTAAATAATAAAAACAAAGCACTCATTATGAAATATTTCAAACATTGTTATTGATATTTGCTCTGAAAATTTTAATATTATTTTTCCATTGTTAGGAGTTTTCACTTCTGTCGGCAGTCCTTATAACTGCCATTTTTTTTTTTAAATTAGTTTAATTTTTAGTATTCATTTTTAAATGCTGTAAAAACTTATAGTTTATCAATCGCTTCTCTTAATCGTAATAATACAGCCTCATCCTAACGACCAGGCGTTTAAGATTATTTCCTTTGTTCTAAGAAAATATTTTTACATCTTTATTCAAGAAATTCGAAGATTTAAAACGTTTTTAATGGAATCATTCAATTTCAAGACAATGGATTACTTCTAAGACGGTTCGAGAATATTTGAATGTAGATTTTAATGTGTTTCGAGGTAGAATGTAGGAATGTGTTGCATAAATACGACTTAATGGAATTTTCATTAATTACGTTTGTGAAGTTGTATTCACTACAAATCAGTGATTTTCAATAACAAGTTAGTGAATACTCACTTCTACGCATACACATATTCATTGATCAAATAGTCACTCATTCAGCGTGGAACGATTATCACATTGATAAAAAGCGAATAGTCACTTAAGATTAGTGAAATTCTACTGATTTGTATTTAGAGAGTGTGTATGTGCTTTTGTTGTTCAAATGAGTTTAAGTAATTTCTTTGCCTCAATAGGTATGTAGATACCCGTGCCACTATTATGTAACTTGCGTAATTGCGAGATATCGCTGTGGTGCTGAATTTCAATACTAGCTATTCTTCAATTACTATTGAAATTCGACACCACAGCAATTTCTCGAGATCGCGCAAGTTACGTAATAGTCCCACCGACTGTAGTTAAGCGTTCTGAGCTTCAAGGCTCAGCCACAACATACTTCGCTGGCCAACCCTACCAAGGGTGACGAGTATTGGCAAAGACCCTCAAAATGGCCAACAATACAGAGCCCAGGTGGTCGCTCTGGAGGCCGGTGAAGGAGGCCTCATCAGTGGACATCCAATGGCTGATAAAATGATGATGATGATTTGCTGAAACAATTGTTGTACTGAGAATCCATAAAATCTTTGAAGGATATTTTAATTGTCTAACAAGTTAAAGTTATTTAAAAAACTAAAAAACCCGACTGCGTTTCTGTGTAATTTGGAAATGAAATTAGTTTGGCGCCAAAAATCCGCCATTTTGTTTTATTTTTATATTTTGATATACCCAGTGTCACTCTCACGGTAAATACGAATCTAATGACACCTTTCAATCTAAAATCCATCGAGCCGCTCAGGCCGCAGAGCGACACAAACATACATACATACATACTCTCAAAAAACATAACCCTCCTTCTAGCGCAGTCGGGTAAAAATTTACTAAGAGCTTAAAAAAACGTTAAAAAAACAGGATATTTTTTTAAAAGTAGCTCTCTTATTTTTCTTGTATTTCTATGATTTGACGTTATAACTGCCATAGTAATACAATTTTTATGAAAATTTCAAGTGCCTACCTACCACCGTAATAAAGATTAAACCAAAGGAATTTATATACACACTGGAATACGTACGTGCACTCAAAAAACGTTCCTAAGAGAGGGATCGCATCTCTTTCTACCATGGATTCAAGGCAACTCGTAAGAAAGAGATAAAATACCAGTAGTCAACGAAATTCTCGGAACGATTTTTTCACTTTACATGTGGAGACAAATAAATAAATATGTTTAAACATACACACACGGTCGTCTGTTCCTAAGGTAGGCAACTTAATGCCTGTGTTATAGGTAACAGCCGACTGATAAGAGTATACTTTTTTTTTTTAAAATAGATATACATATAAATAATACATATATAAATAAATATATATAACACCCAGACTCGGGGCGGGAATCGAACCCACAACCCTTCGTAGCAGAAAACAGGGTCACTGCAAACTGCGCCAACGGGTCAGTCAAAATGTCAACCTTACGTCAGTTATTTTAAAATGCATATTTGAATATACAATTTTATTAAGTGAGCGCTCCATTTATGATATAAATTCCTTGATTAAACCCTAAAACAGACAAAATATTACTTCGGATTTTTAACTTCGGACCTTTCGGGGATTAATTGACTGTTTTCTTTATAACAGAAAAGAGGGAACTCTTTTCTGTTTTCTTTTGATAAAGTTCCATTGAATATTATAGGTAAATCAAAATATATCGAAAATTAACTGTATTTAATTTTGAACTGTATTACCATACAACTCTGTGTTACCGAGCGTATCCGAAGGCATGAATTAGTGAATCTGATCTGCAAGTGAGATATTACGTTTGAAAGCACTAAATTTAGCAAATCCTAAATCCTAGGAATTTAACTCGGAAACATTTCGAATACGTGGAAATTCGAAATACGCTTAATTCAGATGAGAAGCATTGACGAGTTATTTCTTTATTCGAGTAGGTTTCAGAGGCGTTTGATTCGTTTTAAAAAGTGTTTATATAAATAGGTATTTAGAATGATCATCTTATATGAAGAGCCTTAATTTTTTCAAGTGCTTGACCAAAATTAATATTTTTTTACCATTTTAAAGCTTATGTTTTCTGCTTTTTACGCAAATTATTAAAAAAAAAATTCTAAAATATTTTCATAATTTTTTTTGACGTGATAACGTCTAGTAAATTGATGAAGGGGTGCCCGTTCGAAGAAGATGACGTCATCATTGTCACAATTAGTGAGCGAGAGCGCGGAACAAGCGGTAGAGAGGTACGATCGGCTCGACCTAAGCGTTCGGCTCACGATCGGCGGTCGGCCTAACTTACGACGCGTCCGAGTAGAAATGACAGCGGCAAATGGCGGGAAACTGTTTTGTCAATATTGAAGTAATGTCAAATAGTAAAAAGTTGATAATATAATGTAATGTAATAATATAAGTTAATAATATATAAGTAAATAAATGTAAGTTAATAATATAAAAGTTAATAATAAAAGTTAATAAAATCATAAAATGGTTACCATAGTTTATTACAACAACAATTGCAGCAAAAAAGGTAATTAATTCTTGCATTTTAAGAATCCGATTAGCGATATAATCTCATATATTTGTTCTTTGATTATAAAATAAGTAGCATCGGTGGGCGAGTGCAGTAATATTAGGTTATTTTACAATTTTGACTAAAAAGTTATTAGGACTCATATAATTACGATCGTATAAAAAGTAAACTGTTTTTATTTAGTATATTTTTACAATTTTCATAAGTGGTTAATGATAATCTAATTTGTTTTGCTAACTTTAAGTTATTAAACTTAGCTTCTTTATTCAACTTGATCATTTCTTGTATTACACATCAAAGTATTTAACTTTATTTCGCTTTTATATTAAATACATTATTAATTACCTGTAGCTTATATATATATTATACAAAATAATGATAATTCAGTGATAATAATTCAATTCCATTCATGTTTTCTTACGACGTTATCACGTAAAAATTATCGTCCGTAAACCGACTTTACAGACAACCATTTTTTTAGGTCGTTTAATGATGCGCCGCGAGTCACTCGGTATAGAAACACGTTTACCTGTCGTGTCGTTTCCCATCAAAACCCCTCACTCTGGCGTAATCGGTAGCCAGCAGTTGACGCCACAACAAAACGCGTCATGAAACAACACGACACACGCGAAACGTAAAACTAAGATGCTTCTGGCGCGGCCTTACTCAGCTCTATCAAGCTGGCAAGGTCAAACCAGCATAAATCTATATGACCAACACGATAATTTGTAGCTAATTAGTTGCTAATTAGTTGCTAAGGTTTAGATTTTGTTGCTCGAACTGATCTCCGGTAATCGAAAACCATGCTAGCATGGTCATATAGATTTATGCTGGTTTGACCTTGCCAGCTTGATAGAGCTGCCTTACTCAACCTTGTTAATTATATCGTCATAGTCGTAGAATAGTGACGGATCTTACAAATTTAAAACTTTGCAGGGCAGACACTTCAAACAACTATGTTGTTGTTGTTGTACGTTTTGTTGGTGTTTCGTCATAGTCGTAGAATAGCGAAGGATCCCACAAATTCAAAACCACACAGGGCAGACATTTCAAATATACAACAACAACAACATAACTGTTTGAAACGTCTGCCCTGCAAAGTTTCAAATCTGCAAGATCCGTCACTATTCTACGACTATGACGATATAATATTGTACAAAATAATACGCTTTTGTTATTATAGACTTTTTTAACATACTAAACATTAATCAGTGGAATTTTCATTAGTTACGTTAGTGCAGCTGTATTTAATACATATCAGTTAATTTCAATAACAAGTTAGTGAATACTCACTAATACACATACACATATTCAATGATCGAATCAGTTGACTCTGATATTCACATATAATGTATATGTGAATATCAATAGTCACTAATTCTGCGTGGTACGATTCTCGCATTGATAAAAAGTTTATAGTCTCTTAAAATTAGTGAAATTCCACTGATTCATGTTTAGAGATTGTGACTATGATCTAGAAAGAAAATGTTTACTTTGCGAAATCGACTTACATGTATATAAATCAAATATGATCGTTAAAAAAAAAAGAAAAGAAAAATAATATTCCAAAGCTAACCGTCAAATCGTTCGTAAGCTCCGAACGGAAGCTAATGAAAATCCTTCAGAAACAGCGGTCACGTCTGCCGCAGTTCACGGGTCAGTGGCGACGAATTCAACTTGTGTGATACTATCGCTACCGCGTGGTTTTACTTGCTTTATGAGGAAAGTATACCGTCTCTTTCTCCATACAAACGTAGTCGACTGTTTCCTCCCGGGATATTGACACTAGATCAAATATTTTTGTAACATAAAACCTTTAACTGCCATGACCCTATGTCTTGGTTTTTACCCGACTGCGACAGAAGGAGGGTTATGTTTTTCGAGTGTATGTATGTATGTATATCCATTTCTTTGGCACGCCCTACAGCCCAAACGGCTGGACGGTTTTTGACATATGAGGTGTCGTTAGATTTGTCTAAATTATAGTAGTGACATAGGCTATATACATTTTCAAAATGGCCCCCGCAAATGGCGGAATGAGGGGGGGAGTTGAATTTTTTTTTTCTTACTGTAGCAATATGGGTATCAAATGAAAGCTAGTAAATTGTTTTATTCTTTTTAGTTTATAATAAGAGTATTTTACGCAGTCGGGTTTTTTAATTTTTTTAATTAAGCATACTTCTTTTTTCATATTACTATTATAATAGGGAGTAGGAGTCTTCAAAAACTAGAAATATTGCCTAATTTTTTATGCATTTTCAGACATTCATTCAAAAAAAAATTACGCAAATTTACAAAAAAGAAAATGAAAACATATGGGCATGGCTAAAGGTTTTTTTAGTTGGATAAAATAAAAAGTCCCTTTCTTACTCTTTGTGTATAGGTCTGGGGAACGAGACAGGGACATTTTAATCAAATACCAATTTTTCAAAAGTGTCTCAGGTACCCTTGCCTCTTAACATTAACTGTTCCTGCGCCGCTTAATGAATGTGTGATAGTTTGATATTTCATAGCCTAAGTTGCGACCAGGTTAATGGGCTATATTATATATAAATTTGGCACAGAGATAGGTCTGGAATAGCAAAGACTTTTTTCTATCCTGGGTAGTTTGGAGTGTGATGTTTTTATTTAATTCTTTTCTTCACAGATCAATATATTGGAATAATTTCGACAAAGTGGTAGTTTAGGAGTCGAAGAATAACACGATTTTAGCGATTTTTCGACCTTCCCTCCTTCTTTGGTAAGATATTGTGAGATTTTGCTCGACACGTAAGATTCACGTGAGATTTTTTTTAAATGCGTATTTGTAATGTAAACGTGTTAATCTTTATAAAATATATGTTTCTTATATATGTATTTTATTTAAGACTAATTAAGACTAGTATTTAATAAAATATTTCCACATAACTCGTACACAAATTTGGATGTTGTGTGTATGATGTAACTAGAATTGTTTTATATAAAACAATAATATTACGAAGCTAAAAAGAATAGCCAAGTTAGTAGAAATCTTATTGTTAGTAATAGATCGCCCGCAGTTCACCCCTCACTGGCGACGGGGATAACTCAATTTATACGATTCATATCAGGGAATAAATTATATATATAAATAAAATGTTAGATATTTGTCGTTGTGCACATGACGATAACACTGCTGGATAAATTGATATATTACAAATACATTGATATATTACACATAAATTGAGTCTTCTAAGTTTTGTGTCTTATTTGGAACTAATCTAAAAAACACATTGAGATAACTTGTTTACAATTTTTGTCTATTTTTTTGACTTGATAACGTCTTGTAAATCGATGAACGCCGGCTGCACGCACGAAAAAGCATGACTCATTGTCACGTTCCGCGAGCAAGAGCGAGGAACAAGCGATAGAGAGGCACGATCGGCCTAAGCGTTCGGATTTTGACGCATCTATCTCGCTTCCACTTCATCGGTAGATGCGTCCGAGTAGAAGAGAAAAAATATTTGAATTAACGCGTGAAAATTAATGTTAATTTATTAAAAATTTGTAATATTAAACAAACTCCTTCTTTGTATTATACAGAATAATGATAATAATTCAATTCCATTCATAAAAGTATGCATATTTCATCAATGTTTTCTTATGACGTTATCACGTAAAATTATCTTCCGTAAACCGACTTTACAGGCAACCATTTTAGTTGTCTTTTTTTTACATACACACGGTCAACTGTTCTTTATGTAGGTAATGTCTGTGTTTTAGGTTACAGCCGACTGATATACATATTTCTATAATAAGTGTACATATAGAAATAATACATATTATGTAAATAAATATATTTAATACATAGAGCCTCAACCCTGGAACAGAAAGTAGGGTCACTAGGTAGGGTAGGTAGGGTCACTGCCAATTGCGCTAACAGGCGAGTTAAAGTATATAAATAAAAAATAAAAAAATGGTTGTCTGTAAAATCGGTTTACGGACGATAATAATTTTTACGTGATAACGTCATGAGAAAACATTAATAAAAATTGGATAATTTTATGAATGGAATCGAATTATTATCACCAAATTGTGCCTCTCTATCGCTTGTTCCGCGCTCTCGCTCACTAATTGTGACAATGACGTCATGTTTTTCGGACATGCACCCAGTAGCTTTCATCAATTTACTAGACGTTATCACGTCAATAAACGTCTCACACTCAACGACCTCCAGTCTTAAAGTAACCAACCCACTTTTAAAGTAAATACAACATCACTCTTTTACTAAGAATTTTCGAAAAATAAAAAAAAAACTCAATAATATGTTGAACGACCCAGGAATCAAACCTGAGACCCCTTGCTCGGTAGAAGCGCTTGCGACCACTCGATCAACGGCTAAAAAATGTATAGAAAATTGTAAAAAATTGATCATGTACTATGGGTACATTCCTTTATAGGACTAGCTGTGCACGTGTCCTTGTTCGCGAATACACCGCACTAAAGTTCGAGAAAGCAAAGTGTCCTAACTCGTAGTATACACTCAAATAATACCAAGTTATATTAAAATTCATTTAGTTAGTAAAATTTAAATAAAGGATCATTTTTCCTTAAAAAATATTTTCAAAACATCTTTAATCTACAGAAATGTATTTGTTTCAGTTTTATTATACTCTCTAAACATGAATCAGTAAAATTTCACTAATTTTAAGTGACTATTCACTTTTTACCCGACTGCGACAGAAGGAAGGTTATGTTTTTCGAGTGTATGTATGTATGTATACAACGGCCCAAACGGCTGGACGGTTTTTGACAGATGAGGTGTCGTTGGATTTGTCTAAATTGTAGTAGTGACATAGGCTATATAAATTTTCAAAACGGCGCTCGCAAATGGCGGAATGAGAGGGGGGGGAGTTGAATGTTTTTTTCTTACTGTAGCAATTTTGGTATCAAATGAAAGCTAGTAAATTGTTTTATTCTTTATAGTTTATAATAAGAGTATTTTACGCAGTCGGGTTTTTTCATTTTTTTAATTTTTATTAATGTGAGAATACCACGAAGAATTTGTGAATTTTCAATGTATGAATATGTGGATATCAGACTCCAGACTCTATTGATTTGATTATTGAGTATTTGTATGTGTATTAGTGTGTATTCACTAACCTGTTATTGAAATTTACTCATATATAATGAATGCAACTTCACTAACGTAATTAATGAAAATTCCACTGATTCATGTATAAAGGTTAATTATTGTCTAAATGTATGTTCCTTTTTTCCTATTTTGTTTTTAATATCCTTCACAAAAGACAGAGGCCCTCATCGTCATTGTACGAGGACTAAGGCTTATTATGAAACAAACAGACACTAAGGCCTATTATGAAACAAAAAGTTCTTTTACTGAGTTTCCTCGTTAAGATAATGGAATCATAGCTGAAGTTTTAATTAAATAATAATAATACAAAACAGGAAAATAATGAAAACAAATGGAAATGTTTTTAACAAACAAACTTTATAGAGATTTTAAAATCACGTAGATAAAGTCGGCATAAAAATTAATGTAATAACTCAAACTCTTATCAAATTTATAGATACACTAGCTGACAAAGCAAACGTTTTTTTTTTTGCCATATAAATTATTTCTAGTAAATATTTTGGTAGTCAAATAAAAAATAACTAACTTATTGTAAGTGTGTAGAGATGTGGTATATGACTGAATGAGGAATGGAGCTCTGTGAACGATGACGGCCTGTAAAAATAACAAAACAGCAAACATTCATTTTTGAATTAATTGTGCTTTTATCACAAATTATGACAAAAAAAAAATACATTATCAGTCTCTCAATGCAATGAAATGTACGATATTTTTAGGGAGTCCATCTTTAGCCAGCACAAACTGGATGGCTTACACGCGAGAATATGCCACGTATAATTTTCCCTATGAAAACACGGTGTGCCCAAATCTAAGCCACACATAGACATCGTTTGGCCTTGACACTTATTGATTGTCATTGCGAATGGCAATCTAATTGGAAATTGGACCCGTTTGAATAAAAAAAAAACTTAAATCTTATTGTGTGAGAAAAACAGGAGACCGGCTTCGTTCTCATCCCTATTCTGTGCTGTTTACGGGGTGAGAAGTGACACCGGTAGACGCCTGGCGGGAATAACTGATCGAGTGGTAACTGATCAATTATAGACCACCGATAGTAGAAAATTATTAAAGTACTAATATAGCTATTAAAAAATAGGGGTTGGTGGTAAAAGAGTAAAAATTTTGGGTTCAATGTATTTTTTATGTCTAATCATAAAAAGTTAAGATAAAATTTTTTTTTTCCAAAAAATAAAAATATTTTTTTTGCGGTGGACCACCCTTATTACTAAGGGGTATAAAAAAATAGTTTACGTCCTATTCTCAGATCTATTGAATACACACATAAAATTTCATTAGAATCGGTCGAGCCGTTTCAAAGTAGTTCAATTACGTACACCGTGACACGAGAATTTTATATATAAGATATAATGAAATTACATATAATCAATGGGCCGATGTTTATACCTACTGTACCTACTGTTTTGTATCAGCCTGGAAACAAACCACTGCTGAGCGGAGACCTATTCTCCATATAGGAGAAGGGTTTGCGCTTTATCCAGGATATATATATATATATATATATATATATATATATATATATATATATATATATATATATATATATATATATATAAGATCGCTATAAGGTGTCTATGATAACAACCGGGAACAATAACTTTACGTACTCTCCGAGGAACGGTGCGGTGACCCGTAAGGACATTGGTACGCCTAGACCGGAAACAAATATTTCTATAAATACATTTGTCTGGTGTTAGGTGATTAGTCGCATTATGACACCAGATATATATATATATAGACTCATCACGATATCTCTGAACCTATAAGGCGCAGAGACTTGAAATTTGGTAGGAATATTCCTTTTACCGAGTAGAGATCAGCTAAGAACGGATTTTACGAAATTCTACCTCTAAGGGGGTGAAAAAGGGGGACAAAGTTTGTATGGGACAACATGATTCCTTGGTCCAATCTACTTCAAATTTCGCATAAATATTCTTTAACAGAATTGGTTGAAGACGTGTTTCGTATTTTATCGAAATTCATCCTCTAACGGTGTTAAAAGGGGGGAGAAAATTATTTTGATATAAATACTCCATAGTGATTTTGATTTAAATTAAAATTTATTTTGACACATGTTTGACAACCAATCCGTCTGTTATAAAATATTTTCCACTATTGACGCAGGTGTAGGTAAAATCTTTTTTTGGGTGCTCCTGGTGGAACAGTATAAATTTATATTTTTTTGAAATTTCAGTTAAATACCCGTGCGAAGCCGGGGCGGGCCGCTAGTTATTAATAATAAAAAACTCTGAAAAATGCTGAGAAATGATGAAAAAGTCAAATAATGTCAAAAATTTCAGACTTTTCTGTAAAAAAGGGAATATTTCTATAAAGGTTGTAATTTATACGTATTTTTGAGTTGTTAATTTATATTTTTAAACTGTGAATTAGGGAATGCAAATCTCGCGAGATTGGGGCCCAAGCGAGATCCCGCGAGTTTATGAATAACAATACTGTGAAATTTCGCTAATATCGAGATCTGGCGAGATGTGCAATTTTGTGTTTTTTTTGCAAATAATCACAATATTTGAATAAATTAGAAAAAAATAATGAAACTTGTAAGTATTATAAGATAAACATTAATTTTCACGAATTTTTTCTTCTTTTTTACCCGACTGCGACAGGAGGGTTATGTTTTTCGAGTGTATGTATGTATGTATGTATGTATGTATGTATGTATGTATGTATGTATGTATGTATGTATGTATGTATGTATGTATGTATGTATGTATGTATGTATGTATGTCCATTTCTTTGGCACGCCCTACAGCCCAAACGGCTGGACGGTTTTTGACATATGAGGTGTCGTTGGATTTGTCTAAATTGTAGTAGTGACATAGACTATATAAATTTTCAAAATGGCGCCCGCAAAAGGCGGAATGAGGGGGGGGAGTTGATTTTTTTTCTTACTGTAGCAATATGGGTATCAAATGAAAGCTAGTAAATTGTTTTATTCTTTTTAGTTTATAATAAGAGTATTTTACGCAGTCGGGTTTTTTGATTTTTTTAATTAAGCATACTTGTCATCAAACATTGTTTGATATATTTGTCTATAATTTTTACCCGACTGCGACAGAAGGAGGGTTACGTTTTTCGAGTGTATGTATGTATGTATGTATGTATGTATGTATGTATGTATGTATGTATGTATGTATGTATGTATGTACTATGTATGTATGTCCATTTCTTTGGCACGCCCTACAGCCCAAACGGCTGGACGGTTTTTGACATATGAGGTGTCGTTGGATTTGTCTAAATTGTAGTAGTGACATAGGCTATATAAATTTTCAAAATGGCGCCTGCAAATGGCGGAATGAGGGGGGGGTGTTGATTTTTTTTTTTACTGTAGCAATATGGATATCAAATGAAAGCTAGTAAATTGTTTTATTCTTTTTAGTTTATAACAAGAGTATTTTACGCAGTCGGGTTTTTTGATTTTTTTAATTAAGCATACTTGTTAATAAACTTCTAATTAGTAAACTTTGACGTACGTATCTATCAAATAACGAAATATGAAAGAAACAAGCAGTATTCTCTTCTAATAACAAACAAAAATCTTTTAGTAATAAAACAGTTCTTTTATAACAAACAAAAAAAAAACGAAGAGTCAAAAAAAAAATGAAACTATATTCGAAGGTAAGTTGACTATTAAACTGAGATATTATTGTATTATCAATTAAATAAAACTATATCTACTCAGAAGATCCATCAGATATTCCAGATTAATTAAAAAAGTTATTATTATTATATTACAGATTAATTAAAACCAATTAGTCAGACCATTAGAAATCTCGTTAAACTCGCGAGATCTGGACCTTTTTTCATCCGAGATTAATCTCGCTAAAAAAGGCCGAGATCTCGCGAGAACGAGATTGCATTCCCTACTCTGAATGTACTCTACTAGTATTGAGGAATAATCACGTAGTGCCGAGTTTCTCAGTTCTATTTCTCGAAAGACGAATTCAAATCGATAATAATTTTATTATGAATGTTTTCGTAAATTACATTTACGTTACGTTAATTTCAGGGATAAGGGTAGAATTTAGTTTTTAATTGTATGGATATATTTCCATATTAAACTCTACAAATTCGGTGTACCAAAATTATATTGTAATAAGAAACGACCTATCGGATAATTAAAACCACCACAAAATCTATAATGTTGCAAAAGAGACACGTCAACGCCATCTATTCGTACAAAATAAAACTATATTTTCCAACATTGTAGTTATTAAAAATATTACTAGATGGCGCTACAAGTGTATTTTGTAATACATACCTAATTGGTAAGTATCAAATTGTTATATTATTTTGTTTGAAATCTACTAATTTATTATTTTTCTTTTTCTTTACTTTAATTGGCTATCTGTTGTGTACTTATATATTTTTTTAATATATCAATGTCTTAATTATTTTTTACTAAACTTTAAGCATAAGCTTAACCGATAGATATCGCTTATATGTCATAATCGTATATATAATCGTACGCTAGTTACGTATAATATATCGTAATTATTTTATTTCTTTACAACAGCTACTATAGCTGTTATAATTAAGCTTGTCTTAACCTATTTATATGACCATAGATTTCATTTCATTTATTGAAATCTATGATGTTCGAGAAAAATCAAAATTAAAAATTTCTTTATTAAAATACGTTTTAAAAGCTTTTTTAAATCCTCATTTACAAAGTTTATATTTTTTAATTAAATAATTATAGTTAATGTGATATTAATATATTTGAATATTATTGAATATTTATTCAATAATAAATATTTATTATCTAATATTGTAATATAAACTCACTAAGAGGTTGATTGAAGTTACTCCTGAAGTAATTTAGTATTTTTTCACGAATACTTTTCTTCATTCCAGTTTTTTCTTCCACCTGAAAAAAATGTTTTTAATGAAACTGTAGCAGGACCAATTCTATGATACATTGAAGATATTCTGGAAAAACATTTTTGGATAGTTTTGTAATCGTTACTGAAGTTAAAATTATTGACGTGATAACGTCTTATAAGTCGATGAACGCCGCTGCACGCATGAAAAAGCATGACACATTGTCACGTTCCGCGAGTCACAATGTCAATGAAGTTTTCCTTCGACCTCGTGTAAAGGTTACACACTCTCATGGTTTTTTCATTTCTACCTGTCTGTATCATGGCTGCGTATCACGCTGTAACTACGGAACTATTGAGGTTAGAAGTAAAAAGCACAATCTTGTGTTATGAAAAATGTCCCCAAAATAAGCTTAAATAAAGATATTGTTGCTGTACCAGAAGACCGTTTTTGGGTTAGATAATTTATTTAACTCCCTAGTCGTTTAACTTTCAATTACAACACATTCACTAACTACTCTAGTCTATGAGAATACTTGAAATTATATTTACTTCTTATAGCAAACTTCAAATCATCTAAAACAGTTAAGTTCAGATCATACCCTCCACTACACCAGCGCCCCCTTTATTTAATGCTATTTTGTGGACACTTTTTGTGTCAAACAGCCATATGAGATGGTGCTCCTTGCCTCTACCCTCCATCGAAACAACTTTAGATGTAACTTGGCACTATTTAAGCTACACTAGAAGTAAGGACTGGATGTTTTACCCCATAATTAAGTACGGTTATCTTTTGGAAAGAGGATGAAATTCTAAATGTGTAATCGTAGATGAAGTCTACTTATTATAATTAAAAATAGTTTTAAAATTATAACAAAACAAAAACCGACTTCAACAAGTGTGATATCATATTATCTGATTGTGTAAACAATGCATATAGATACATGTGATTGCAGCAACCACGGCTGATTTACTGTCATTTATTGAAGAGTTCCGTGACATGTCTCCGAAGATCTTCATCAGAACATCACCAAACTAGAAAGGGACCACGGGATGCTCTTCCAAACTATCCTATACAGATTTTTTTGTTCATTTTACATCGACAAATAATAAAATGAGAACATCATCAACGTAGTCGAAGTCAATTAAATACGCATTATTAGAGATAACTCAAAAACTACTCATCAGATCTCACTGAAATTTTAATAACATGACAAGCACCAGCTTTCGAATATAAAAAGAATCATTAAAATCGGTACACCCAGTAAAAAGTTATGAGATAACACACATTAAAAAATACAGACGAATTGAGGACCACCTCCTTTTTACCCGACTGCGACAGAAGGAGGGTTATGTTTTTCGAGTGTATGTATGTATGTATGTATGTATGTATATATGTATGTATGTATGTATGTATGTATGTATGTATGTATGTATGTATGTATGTATGTATGTATGTCCATTTCTTTGGCACGCCCTACAGCACAAACGGCTGGACGGTTTTTGACATATGAGGTGTCGTTGGATTTGTCTAAATTGTAGTAGTGACACAGGCTATATAAATTTTCAAAATGGCTCCCGCAAATGGCAGAATGAGGGGGGGGGGAAGTTGATTTTTTTTCTTACTGTAGCAATGTGGGTATCAAATGAAAGCTAGTAAATTGTTTTATTCTTTTTAGTTTATAATAAGAATATTTTACGCAGTCGGGTTTTTTGATTTTTTTTATTAAGCATACTTGTTTTAAAGTCCGTTAATAATTTCGGTTTCTTTAACAGATTGATGGAAAGGAGCCTCACAATGTTCCGTTGGACGTTATGTGCGAATGCCTGAAAGTAAATGGTTATCAATATATCATTACATTCAGACCCCAAGACCATTAACTGCAGATGCGATAAATCCTCTCAAACTCGACGCTTCACCGCACTTACGTAATGGATATTTTCCGAACGCTAAAACATTTTATAAAAATGCCGAAAAATGGGGATTTCGCTTAATTAATCAATTGGAAAAAGTAAATTATATATCAATGATTATTATTATTTCATTTTTAACTAGCTGCGACAGTGACTTCGTTAGCGTTAGTTTCACTAATTTCAAGTGAATATTCACATCTTATCAATGTGAGAATCGTACCACGACAAATGAGTGACTATTCGATATATGAATATGTGAATATGAGAGTTCACTGATGCGATAATTGAGTATTAGTGAGTTGCTGTAATTACATGTATATGCATTGTTTAAACAATCACACAATATAACATCACGCCTGTTGAAGTCGATTTTTGTTTTGTTAAAATAAATATATTATATAAATATATTATACTAGCAGCCCGCCCCGGCTGCGCCAGGGGTATGTATATGTACCTAAACCTTTCCCATGAATCACTCTATCTATTGATCAAAACTGCATTAAAATCCGTCCAGTAGTTTTTGAGTTCATCGCGAACCGACAGACAGACAGACGCAGCGGAGTACTTTGTTTTATAATATGTAGTGAAGTATAGACCAGTCTGATATAAGTAATGAAATACATTTAATAAAATCAATTTAATCGGTTATTAATTGGCAAAGATATTACCACACACAAAATAAACAGCGAATTTATAACTATTCTTAAAAAAAAAATGTTGTCTGTAAAGTCGGTTTACGGACGATAATTTTACGTGATAACGTCATGAAAAAACATTGATAAAAAAAGTGCATACTTTTATGAATTGAATTGAATTATAATCGAAGAATACAAACAACACATACAAGGAATGAGTTAATTCAATTAAATACATTTTTTACGATAAATTAACATTTATTTGCACTCGTTAATTCAAATATTTTTTTACTTAAAATATACAGATTAATTACAAGTAATAATGTGCTTTTAACAATTTATTTACAACTTATATACATGTGTGATATTTAAGATCCTCCAATCTGCAGTATTGTTTTTCATTCACAATTCGAACGCTTAGACCGATCATGCCTCTTTATCGCTTGTTCCGCGCTCTCGCTCGCGACACGTGACAATTCTTCGTGCGGTGGAGCCGACATTCATCGATTTACAAGACGTTATCACGTCAAAATTTGGTTTAAAGTTACTTAAAATCTATACAAATAATAAATCTGTTAAAACCTATCTATATAATCAAGAATAAATTTCAATAGCGCGTATTTTTTTGTATCAGCGCCATCTCTTATCGTGTTTTTCTGTGTTCGCGTATCACGTAAAAAGTACAAAACCAATGTAAATAACTTTAATACCTACATAAAAATTAGACATAACTCACAGTATAATTTAGTTTTTGTTTCATTGTAATTAAATTTAAAAATAAATATTTAAGAAAATAGAAATAGGTACCTACGCCGCCAACGCCATCTGGTCTAAGGAATCTTAAAAACTCACAAAACTTATTTTTGAGTTATTATTTTGCTAAACTTAAAAGTTTACTAAATATGTCGGATAGGAATAGAAATCGTTTTAATATTTTAGATAAACATCATTTTCAATTAATATAGGTACTATTATGTTAAATGTCACTAAATATACAAACGATATTCTACCATTATACGATAGATGGCGCATGTAGGTGATAAAAAAAAAAATTATAATTTTTAAAATTTTAGTTAAATACCCGTGCGAAGCCGGGGCGGGCCGCTAGTTTATAAATAAATAAAAATTGATAATCTATAAAATCAATAATTATACCTAATGAAACATAATTGTAAGAAGCTACTTCTTAATGGTGATAAAGTACTCGCATAGTGCAGTAATATTTTTAGCGTTCTTCCTGAGAAAATAACTAAACGAAGTGCTAATTGTAATAAGGAAAAGTACCCATACTACGCATTTGCTGAGACCCTCCCTCGCCCTCGAGTTTTCACTAGTAATTTATAAATATGGTTTTGAACCATTTTTTGCAAACAGTGTAGTCAGTGATAGTGATAGTGTAGCGTAGTGTTGCCACTAGGTAAGGGGCCATTCATTTATTACGTAAGACGAATTTTGCTAGTTCTCGACCCCCCCCCCCCCCCATTATAAGAAAAAATAAGAATAGGCCGACCCCCTCCCCCCTTTTTAATATTTATGACGTAAGAATCTAAAGGAAAAAAAATCACAAAAACAAAAGCCACCAGGCTATACGCATTCCTAAAAAAAAGGGCGTCCGAGATCTACCATCGATGTTACCCTTGCAGCCTATCCGAATTCCTTAAAAAAAAAAGGTCGTCCGAGATCTATCATCGATAACTTTGCGCATTTTTGTGATCTTACTCCCCCCCCACCCCCTTGTAGGAAAAAATAAGACATGGTCGACCCCCTTAAATCGTCTTACGTAATAAATGAATGGCCCCTAACATTACATTAATTCTCATTTACCTTAGCTATTTCTTGTGACGTGTTCTGCTTGTGTCCAACGACGAATCTGTACATTTTCTATTACATCACGTAAAACAATTAAATATATAAATTAAATCTATGTTAAATAATTAAAAAGGAGCACTCTATAGTCGATCCTGACGACTAAACTGTAATATTTTTTTTTGTTTGAGATCAACTTAAAACTTCTATAGAAACGACTAAGGGTTAATGAATGCTTTGGCCGCTGACAATGCAACGGAAACGCCTTACAGCGGTGACGCGTTCATAATTATAGCATCCGTTTTTTACCCGACTGCGACAGAAGGAGGGTTATGTTTTTCGAGTGTATGTATGTATGTATGTATGTATGTCCATTTCTTTGGCAAGCCCTACACCCCAAACGGCTGGATGGTTTTTGACATATGAGATGTCGTTAGATTTGTCTAAATTGTAGTAGTGACATAGGCTATATAAATATTCAAAATGGCGCCCGCAGATGGCGGAATGACGGGGGGGAGTTGAATTTTTTTTCTTATTGTAGCAATATGGGTATCAAATGAAAGCTAGTAAATTGTTTTATTCTTATTAGTTTATAATAAGAGTATTTTACGCAGTCGGGTTTTTTGATTTTTTTTAATTAAGCATAGGTACTTGTTAAATTTTTTAAATTATTTTTTTCAAACTTTGCCTTCTTTATACGAAAATAATATAAAGTATAATTATAATAGACGTGGACACTGACGACGGGATTATTGCACAAATTTAAAGTCACTCAACGTGCTATGGAACGGGCTATGCTTGGAGTCTCTCTCAAGGATAAAATCAGAAGTGAGATTATCCGCGAGAGAACCAAAGTAACCGACATAGCTGTAGAATCAGCAAGTTGAAGTGGCAGTGGCCAATGGGTCGAGACTCAAAGCATAACCCGATCATATTAAGATACTTATAATTAAATTAAATCATTGAATACAATAATTTAGGACCGCTTCTTACGATCCCACGGGAGTTGCTGGTCTCCTACTGGGCGCGTCCCCGGGTGGCGGATAGAGGGTACACCACTCGTCGCTCACCACGAGTGGTTGGGGTCTTCGGACCCCCGCGGACCAAAACCAGCAGCCATGGGCGCGAAAGCACAGGGGGGAGGATGGAGGGAGATCGAGGGTACTCTCTCCCTCTACTTCGGTGGTTCGGCCGCTGCCGGTACTTCTCTGAATTAGTAGAGTGGACCGGGGAGTGGCTCCAATTACATACGGCAGGGCGCAAAGTCGTGGTGGAGTATGTTGGTACGGGAGGTGCGGTCGGTGGGGGCGTGGCGCCGAGAAGGCGCGGATAGATGAGGAGGGACTCCTGGTCTTCTCTGTCTCGCGCAAAGTAGACCGATAAAGCGGTGGAGGGAGGATGAAGGGAGATCGAGGATACTCTCTCCCTCCAATTCTGTGGTTGCGCCGATCCCGGTACTTCTCTGAATTAGCAGAGTGGACCGGTCGAGTGGCTCCAATCACATACGGAGGGCCTCCGGCCCTGGCGTTGGGTCGTCACGGTCTTTGCGAGCCCGTGGCGCCTCATTGCGGCGCAGACGGTCAATAGATATAGTGGGTATTCTGGCTTCTGGGAGAATTAGCAAGTCCCACATACCCGTCGCCTTTGGGTGGCGGGATGCGTAAATGCATTACCCGTCGTAAAAAAAGGGCCTCTTCTTAAAGAGGTGACAAAATTGAATTCTAAATACTTTCCTGAGAATAATTAATAAATATTCTAACACCCAATCAATATAACATCATAAAATCAAAGGGCTCACGATTTTAACCAACAATTACAAACTAGCTATTAAACTAAGCCCTCAATTTGATAAACGTCGCCACAAACAATGTCCGCTGTTCAAATTGTACAATAAACCCTTCCTAACGTATTTGGGACGCTGCCAGACGCCCAACTACAAGTCGCAGTAAATATTTTAAAACTAGATTACTACGAGATAAATTGCTAGATTCAGAGTTTTGTTCTCTTCAAATGAGGCTTAATTACTTTAATTATTGCTAACTGTGCCTCGCGATTTCAACTGCGGTAAATTTTGTACAAAACGACTTCGTTACTCTCTAAACAGAAATCAGTGGAATTTCACTAATTTTAAATGACTATTCACTTTTTATCAACTTGCAATTAAAGCCGCTACGCTGCCCCGCTACGGGTTGACAGATAATTTTCTACCAAGAGTAATAATCATTATCAGATGGTCTTGATAACAACCGGAACAGGATCTACATGATCTCTGACTCACGGTGGGGAGACCCACAAGAACAAAAATATATTAACAATTGAACCCCCTATTGTCAGCATTAATGGAGCTTTTCGTACCAGTTACACCATAACACTGCTCTTAAAATCAAAATCAAAATCAAAAACAACTTTATTCAAATAGGGCCCACGAGATTTTTTTTTTTTTGTAAAAGTAAAGCTATCACCGATTCGGAATCCGCAGTTACCCTTTTGAAAATAATATATAAAGTGTGTTTTAGTACAAAATTAGTAATATCTTGCATGAAATACAGCGCCACTAAGTCCACACATCTTTATCGACTAAGTAATCCTGCACCGAATAATACGCTTTATTTTTTATTTTAAATAAAATCTTTCTTTCCAGTGCTTACACTGAAACTTACTTAAATTCTTATCCAATTTAATTTTTTTTACTTAAAACTACAAAAGCTTTTGAAGTCATTTCAAAGCTATATTTATCAAGAGCTTACACACACTAAGCTTATTTAATTGCAAAGCTCGCGTCGCTGAAACTTAATATTTATTATAATTAAAACATAAAGTACGCTGTTTAACTGAAGCTGCTTCATTAATTCATGTTAATTACCTACTTAGAAGCTATACCACCGGTAACTAATACACAGTGGCGTAACTACCGAAGGGCTAGACGGTGCCTTGCACTGGGGCCCCCAACCTCAGAGGGCCCTCAGCACCTGACCAAAAAACTTTCAATTGAACTATTGAAATTTGCGTGTAGAACCTGGACGGGCTTGCTGTGCATGACAAAGAACAGATGATAAAGTATCTTTGCACCTTTAAAATATTTAAATACTAGCTGTGCCCCGCGGTTTCACCCGCGTTAATTTGAGGGAAAAACGTACTTAAATATTTTTAAACAATTACTCTAAGAGTAGGTACCCGCCTCGTTGGTCGAGTGGTCGCAAGCGTTACTGTCGAGTAAGGGGTCTCAGGTTTGATTCCTGGGTCGTTCAACGTATTTATTGAGTTTTTTTTTTCGCAAATTCTCAGTAAAAGTGTGATGTTATATTTACTTTAAAAGTGGAACAATAGTAAAAAAATGTTTCGAGAAGAGAAATAATAAAGGACGCAATGGAAGCTCTCAAAAAAGATTATTTTTTCCCGTTTTTGTAACATTTCTTTTTATTACTCAGCCTCTATTAGTCGTAGCGTGATTTTATATAGCCTATAGCCTTCCTCGGTAAATGGGCTATCCAACATAAAAGGAATTTTGCAATTCGATCCAGTGGTTCCTGAGATTAGCGCGTTCAAACAAACAAATTCTTCAGCTTTATTATATTAGTATAGATAGATTTTCGCACAATAATAGAAATAGTCAAATCAAATTGTGAGCTTTATAGTAGCCAGTCAGCATTGCAGAAGTATGATGAATTAAGCTCCAGCAATTCTCCTTGATATAAATACGATTAAAATATTAGAATGCCACCTGCTTACACATCTGTATGAAACTGGCTTCCAATGAGAAAAATATCTTTGCTAAATAGTTGTAAATCGTTGTAGACCTACCCCTTTTATGAAGGTATTGACAATTTTCTTAATATATGTGTATATGTATAAAATAAGTAACCCGACTGCGTAAAATACTCTTATTATAAACTAAAAAGAATAAAACATTCATTTCACAGATTTCACATTCATTTGATACCCATATTGCTACAGTAAGAAAAAAAATTCAACCCCCCCCTCATTCCGCCATTTGCGGGCGCCATTTTGAAAATTTATATAGCCTATGTCACTACTACAATTTAGACAAATCCAACGATACCTCATATGTCAAAAACCATAGAAATATTAAGAATAATATCTTTGTCAAAAACCGTCCAGCCGTTTGGACTGTAGGGCGTGCCAAAGAAGTGGACATACATACATACATACATACACTCGAAAAACATAACCCTCCTTCTGTCGCAGTCGGGTAAAAAGGTTATTGCTTCAGTATCGATTGTAGAATAATCTTCAAAAAAAAAAAAGTTATGTAACAGCCGATTGATATAATCCACTGTTACATAAAACAAAGGCATTAAGTTGTCTACATTAGGAACAGACGACCGTGTGTGTATGTTAAACATATTCATTTATTTTATAAGGTAGAATAAATAAAAGTAATAAAAGCAGTCACCAGAAATATTCTCGACCATTACAGCATTTGTCGCAGTGTGATAACTGCATCCGTTAAGCGAAGCGTGTGTAACGTTACATAACATAGCGAAAATATACTAAATTGTTAAAAATAAAGCTAAATACTAAAGTTTTCTTTAATATCTTTTATAATAATTAATAACAAAAACAAAAAAAATTTAAAATGAAAAGAGAAAAACTTGTTAGTGGTCGCAGATTTCATTCCTGCTAAGGGCAAATATTTGTATTTACACTCATGTTTATTTTTGGTCCGGGTATATGTCCTTGTGGGTTTCCATGGTGGGTCCAACATGTCTCATAGAAGCACGTAAAGCTATCGGTCCCATTTCTCATCATAGACACCAGATAGCGACCGTACACGTGATAGGATATTTATCCCAATTAAGCTCCAACCCTTCTCTGTATATTAAGAAGAAACCTTTGGTCAGCACTGAAATGATTACAGGCTGAGACAATTTAATTCAGAAATTAGATACCCATTAAATAGTGTTTTCCAATTGCTCAATGTCAACTGTAATATATTCCGTGAGATGTTATTTGATGGCTCGCTAATTACATAGTTAATATTAAATACACGTGTCACTTTAAAGCTCCCACCAAAGCTGATATAGTTGTAATAATCTACTAATAATTTAATTCACCAAGTACTCACAATAAACAACACTTTGAAATGGCAATTTAACAGCAATAATTTCACGATTCTTGCTATTTCTCGGCAAATTATAAATTACGTAATAGTCGATTGTAATTACTCTCTACTTAGAAACAAATTTAATACGGCTAACATATATTTAATTTTTGATAACTCCTAAAAATGTTACTACATCTGCGTCTAAACATACGTTTATCTGTATTCTCTTGTAATCACGCCTCTGTGGATCGGCGATGCGGAATACGCTATTTCAAACAAACTGCATTTAAAGTAATTATTATGCAGTAGCTTTCACTTCTACGCCGAGTTGCACGAAACAAATTTTAAATTTAAGTGTTTATTAAACTAATTTAATCACAAGAATCGTGATTATCTGTTGCACGAAACCTACATCTGATTAAGTTAACAAAAAGTTTTAGTTTAATTAAAGACCTATCTAACGGATGATTAATTCCAACAGCTTTAAATTAATCATGAGATCGATTAATTTTAAGATTAATTGCAACTTAACTAACGGAAAGTTAGCGACGGTTTCGTGCAACTCGCCGCTAGAGTAGTAGAGTAATTAGACGAATATAAATGTCGGAACGTGAAACAGTGACGCTAAATGCAGTAGATTAAAGAAATATTCAAATTACTTTGGTTTACGATCAGGTGCGACATTATGTTATAATTGCATTAACTACTCTTCGGTTGTGTCAAGCAATTCAGCGTGGGTGTAGTCGATAGAGAGCTAGCAAGTGATAATATTATTGTAAAAATGTGAATCTGTTGTGTTATATTGGGCTCATAATAATTGTAATAGAATATTCAACGCAGAATAGCCATTAAGAAAAGTTACTATGGAGACAGAAAATTCGATTTATCATAGAATTATCTGAGAATATGTTTGATGGTATTTTTGGGGACTTACAGAGAAGATAAGCTAAATTCCTGGCCTACATTGAATTAACCACACTAACAATAGCAATCCAATTGGATTGCAAATATTTTGAGACTTAAATAAAATATTATAATAAACTACGAGGAGTACACTTCTGAGAAATGTAATCAACGTTTTATTTCGAAGTCGCCATCCTGACTGGACACTGCCTACTTTTAAAGAATCTCTATCATCGAAGCCCACTCAGATATGGAATTTCTAACATAATTATTATGTATATATTTTTGTGACACACATAGAACCGTCTTAGCCAAATTTAAATAGATCTTAATATATTATATAAATATTTTTTTTTATGAATACTGCAAGGGTATTTTAAAAAAATTGTAAAAAATTCCATATAAATGGTATAAATTAGTGCAAGGTGGAAGTCTCTTATAGTTGGGAAAATATCTTTAATCCATATAAATTACTTCTTTCAAAAAAAACATGGTTTTAAAAAGTTCTGCATGTTCCGACACTGTTGAGTTTCAACTTTTGCTATAATGTATGTTTATGTATAATAAAGTATTAAGTATATTTATAACAAAGGTCATTCGCTTAAAATGTAACACATGATTTTTTTTCCGTAAACTTTTAGTTTATATCAATAAGTTTCAAGAAAATACATAAATTATTTTCACATTACAAAATGACTACAGTACTTCAGCATTTGTTTCACCTTTGTGGACCTCTTGAAATAAATACCTTAAAAAAAACTGAGTATTAGCTCCGACGCACGGCTGGAGTTTATCCTTGAGAACGATTCTCTAAATAGGCACAAATAATTCGTATGTAACACAGAAAAACTCTTTAGATTTCTGAGGTTATAAATTGTCCGTTATTAATTTGGCTTCATCGTCAAAATGCTTCGATAAGTGTGCTCTCACGTCAAGGTCGTCACTAGTAGTAGGAGAGTGCGGGGTATGAAGCGACGGTCGGGCGCGGCGCACACCCGTCTACTTCCTCAACCACCGATTCCTCGGAGCTCGCGCGCGTACTATACATTCTTATTACTCACAACTGAAACTAAAAATAGGTTGCTCACAAAAAACGTAACGAGGTCATTCGATCAGTAGATATTACTCCTCATATTTGTCTTATATGAAAATCGATTCTTAACGCAGAATTATAACGTATTCTAAATGCAGATTATTCTTCGAAGAAATCACAAGAACGTTGAAAAATTAAAATTTTTACTCTCTCGTTTTAATATAACATAATATATTAGAATGTTCTCGACTTTTATATAAAATTAAATTCTATTTTATATCATTAAATATATCAAATAATATCAAGCTGGAGGCGTTACGAGTGATGTTAACAACTTTTAACAATCTGAACTCGTGTATACGATCTTTTGTTGGGGTTCCGTACACTAAGAGTAACAGTAGCACCTTATTACTTAGTTTCCGGTGTCACAAGCTTGTGGCAAACGATGCGTTGACGCAGTGGTCTCAGCAAGTGACTGATACGATAACGGATAGCGGTATTTTTAAATTGAAACTTTATTTTTTTATTCCGTGACCATCATCATCATCATATCCATCATATTCATTGCTGAACATAGGCTTTCCCCATCGACCTCCAGAGCAACCGGTGGGTCTATTACGTAACTTGCACGATCGCGAGAAATCGCAATGGTGTCGAATTTTAATACTAGCTGAGTCTTAATTAGTATTGAAATTCGACACCAAAGCGATTTCTTGCAATCGCGCAAGTTACCTGATGTCTCTTATAGTTGGGAAAATATCTTTAATCCATATAAATTACTTCTTTCAAAAAAAACATGGTTTTAAAAAGTTCTGCATGTTCCGACACTGTTGAGTTTCAACTTTTGCTATAATGTATGTTTATGTATAATAAAGTATTAAGTATATTTATAACAAAGGTCATTCGCTTAAAATGTAACACATGATTTTTTTTCCGTAAACTTTTAGTTTATATCAATAAGTTTCAAGAAAATACATAAATTATTTTCACATTACAAAATGACTACAGTACTTCAGCATTTGTTTCACCTTTGTGGACCTCTTGAAATAAATACCTTAAAAAAAACTGAGTATTAGCTCCGACGCACGGCTGGAGTTTATCCTTGAGAACGATTCTCTAAATAGGCACAAATAATTCGTATGTAACACAGAAAAACTCTTTAGATTTCTGAGGTTATAAATTGTCCGTTATTAATTTGGCTTCATCGTCAAAATGCTTCGATAAGTGTGCTCTCACGTCAAGGTCGTCACTAGTAGTAGGAGAGTGCGGGGTATGAAGCGACGGTCGGGCGCGGCGCACACCCGTCTACTTCCTCAACCACCGATTCCTCGGAGCTCGCGCGCGTACTATACATTCTTATTACTCACAACTGAAACTAAAAATAGGTTGCTCACAAAAAACGTAACGAGGTCATTCGATCAGTAGATATTACTCCTCATATTTGTCTTATATGAAAATCGATTCTTAACGCAGAATTATAACGTATTCTAAACGCAGATTATTCTTCGAAGAAATCACAAGAACGTTGAAAAATTAAAATTTTTACTCTCTCGTTTTAATATAACATAATATATTAGAATGTTCTCGACTTTTATATAAAATTAAATTCTATTTTATATCATTAAATAAGTATATCAAATAATATCAAGCTGGAGGCGTTACGAGTGATGTTAACAACTTTTAACAATCTGAACTCGTGTATACGATCTTTTGTTAGGGTTCCGTACAAGAGTAACAGTAGCACCTTATTACTTAGTTTCCGGTGTCACAAGCTTGTGGCAAACGATGCGTTGACGCAGTGGTCTCAGCAACTGACTGATGCGATAGCGGATAGCGGATATTTTTAAATTGAAACTTTATTTTTTTATTCCGTGACCATCATCATCATCATATCCATCATATTCATTGCTAAACATAGGCTTTCCCCATCGACCTCCAGAGCAACCGGTGGGTCTATTACGTAACTTGCACGATCGCGAGAAATCGCAATGGTGTTGAATTTTAATACTAGCCGAGTCTTAATTAGTATTGAAATCCGACACCAAAGCGATTTCTTGCAATCGCGCAAGTTACGTGATAGGCCCATAGTTTGAAGCAGCCTCCATCCAATTGCTTTCAGAGATTTTTCTCAAATCGTCTGTATATCTCGCGGACGGCCGTCCGACGCTGCGCTTACCGGAACGTGGTCTTCACTCGAGAACTTTTCTACTTTATCGGCCGTCAGTTCTACGAGCTATCTGCACAGCCCATTGCCAATTCAGATTGCAAATTCGTTCGGCTATGTCAGCAATTTTCGTAGTTTTTATATTTATATTTATTTTTCTGTGGTATCGAAACTTAATTAGTTATTATTACTGTAAAATATTCTTTGCAAAATTCTCTAAATAACTTAAAATCATAACACGTCATGCCTTTGCAAGGTTTAGAAATAGTTTAGAAGAAAGAAATAAATAGAAGCAGAAGGCGCCTTTGTCGTCTTTATATTAGGGTAAGATGGGGGAATGGCAGTCAGCGGGCAATGCCGGTCATTATGCAATCGCTACTATTGTCACCATTTAGTATGCGGCCGAGTAAACTTATTTACCAACCGGCGTCATTTTTCTTCGCGAGCAGTGAGTTTAACAGCTGCAAACAGGTTCGGACGTGTTTTGTTCTAATAAAATCGAAAATTCGGTGAAAGGTAAGCTTAAAGTGATTTATAGTAGGTACCAATCAATATCTTTCTTAAAGTTAATTAATATACATTTACAAGTATATCACAAGTGCTTGTTGGATTTTATGAAAGTTAATTACGTTTTTCGTGACTAACCAAAGAAACCGTTTTCGTATTTTGGGGTAATGGAAATCATTCTAAGCGGTCAATACCGGTCAGTGACCAGTATTAGCCCGTATGGAATTATAAGACAATATAATATTATTTCTTTGTTTGTTAATATAATATCTCACTACACTTATTTTCATAGTTAAATAGATGCCGCGACTCAGGGAAAGAACCACAACGAAAGGAAAATAGACCAAAGAAGAATTAGTAAAGGCTGTTGAAACCGTTAGTGCTGGGAATTATTTACGGTTAACTGCCAAGAAGTTCAGCATACCCTTCAGCACGCTACAAGATCGCATCAAGGAGAATGTTTCAATTACAGGATTTTCTCTAGGAAGACATTCTACTTTTTCACCAGAAGTAGAGGGTATGGCTAAGAATATATAACTTCTAGCCAAACTATTTTACGGCCTAAGTCCACTACAAGTTCGTAATGCAGCTTTCATTTATGCCAAGAAACATAACATAAAGCGTTATGCTTTCATCAGGGAGAGGAAGCTAGTAGGAAAAGATTGACTATATGGTTTTTAAAGAGAAATCCTTCAATAACCATTCGCCAACCAGAGGCATGTGAATCGTGACAGCATTTAACATAGATGGAGGATAACTTATTTTTCCAATATCTGGAAGATGTTATGCAAAAACATCAGTTTACTGGATTTAAAGTGTACAACATGGTTGAGACTGATGTGACCAAGATCCAAGACCCTGGTACAATTATTGCCAAAAAGGGACAGAAGAGAGAATGGTCAGTGACCAACTAGGAAAGGAGGAAAAACAGTTCCTATGCGTCTCAATCTGTGATATTCAAAGTATAAATATGAATAATTATTTTTTTTATATAAAAAAAATAGTTATTTTTGGTGAAAATATAAAAAAAAATAGTTAATTTTGTTTAAAATATAAAAAAAAAAACATGTGAGACGTCACGGGATGCCTGGCAGATGTGAAACATCGACATTATTTTGTAAAAGTAATATACAGAAAAGAACATATTGTGATAGGAACTAAATATGTCATAATGATAAAATAAAATATTACGATTTTTTTCCAGATAACCATGACTATTTATTGAATAAACATTTATTTTCATTAAATACAAAAAATTACGAATTTATTTCAAATCGTGACTACTTAATTCGTTTAATCAGTGACTTCGATCGATTGCGCATGGCGACGCGTCGCCACACCGCACACACTACTGCATATAGACTGTATATATATATCATCGTATAGCGTGGCGACGCGTCGCCACGGCATGCGTCGCCACGCCAGAAATCGGTTTTACGTGCGGCTATAGATGTTTCACATCAATAAAGATAATTATAAATAATATATCGGTTTATTTCGTTTCGGTACATTTTAGAAGCAATTCTGTGTTAATTTTGAATGACCGGTAATACCCCAAAAAGTAGACCGCTATTACCCGCATCTGCTGCTGCAACGAAGGGTTTTACGAAATGATTAAAAAATAAGAAAACCGCAATAAATTGATAATGTGCCTCATATATATCTATAGCCCTGTAATGTGTGGTTCAATGAGACGTCTGGTTTGCTCCAAAGTTCGTTTATTAATCCTCTCTATTAGAGTAACACATTGTATATATAACCGGGAGGCTTACATACACACACTACAGCCCACTATATAAGCTATGTTAAAAGTCAGTTACCTATAACGTAAATCCTAGATATAAAATAAAAAATGAATTACTGCTTAAGTGACCGCCATTCCCCCATCTTCCCCTACTGAATTGAATCTAACAAGAACGCCATCTATGTATGAGAAAATGTGTTAATAAATAAAAGGAAGGTTGGCATAAATTTCTAGCGTCTACTAATGAAAAAAAATATTGTGTGTGTCAGCTCCGACGCACGACTGGAGTTTACTCCTTAAGTACGATTGTCTAAACATACGCAAAAAGAGTTTATCCAACTGAAAATAAGATTAATACCATATGAAAGGGTAAATTAACAAATTAATGAAAATAATATACATATATAAATATATATTTATTCATTTTATATACATTTATTATAACTAATCGGCGAAATATTTTACATTAAACTTTTCACAATAGTCAATTTCAGATGTGCACAAATATTTCATTAGGAATGTTGATAAATTATGTAATTATTATTATCTGACAATTATCATTTATTTTTTAAATATTATTTTTCAATATTAATTAGAGCAACATTACTTTCGCACCGCACCGTAGGTGCGCGCGCACCGAAAAAGTAACGAGGTCATTCAATAGTAGATTTTACCTCTCATATTTTTCTCATACCGGGCGCCTTATATATGAAAATCGATTCTTAAGGAGTAAACTCCAATATGTAATAATATAGTACTTAAATTCCTGATTACTTTTGCCTAAAGAAGCACCACCGAAAGAAGTAATGAATTAAAGATATTCCAGGTTGAACATTTAGAGGTTATGTTTCGACAACTCGTAGGTACCTAATCAAAAACTTAGTCAAATACGTGTTAAATATAGTCCAAAACAACATTTTGAATAACTAGATAGATTGATTACAAAACCTTGTAGTATGTATATCTAGATAAAATAAAGAAAATTATTTTTCTTAGACGCTTGGTTTAAACCTCAGGCCTAAAATATTTCATATTCGAGGATTTTCTTTGTTACCTGTCCTTAGGTATTTCCTACGTAGGTATATTAGCGTTAGCTGTAGGTGATATAAAATCGACGATCGACAAAGACGTTAATCTTCTTAAATCATGAGCGCTGTAGGTCAACAGATCTAATGAACCCTGCTCTTACAATTTCTAGACCACCTTTAAAGCTTCTGATTAGATTTTTCTTTAATGATAATCACCATAGATAGTTAGTTACCAAGACCATCCACTTATCGTGCCCTTTGCAGCATGGGATCATCTTTTTATCACATAATCAGATGAGTAGCCTGCAAGGTCTTAACCAAATAAGAAACAGTTTACAATGGCACACAAAATGGTTGTTCCCTGCAAAAAATGAAAGTGCGCCCTCTCGGTTAAAAACCAGACTCTAGAAACTACTTAACTACAGATGCGTGGCATAAAGATAGTAGTCCTATAAGTCAGTTAGAGTATTTGCTCATTTTTTCTAATAGAAAAAAGGCATGTTTATAAAATAAAACAACATTATTTTCTTATTACGTATATTCTTCATCGTCTCTGATAACAATGTCATCCAGAAACCCTGCCGGTTTTTCTTGAATACATTAAAAGCAGATAAAAGTTTAGTATTGAGTGTGACCCCCTCTTGCTGAAATCACAGCTTGCATTCGTCTGGGCATGCTAGTGAGTATATCTTTTATGGTTTCTTGGGGAATACGTTCCCACTCCGCGGTAATCACATTCTTTAGCTCTCTGATGGTCTGCGGAGCCGGCTGCACTGATCTCACTCGTCGCTTCAGAACGTCCCAGACATTCTCTATGGGATTGAGGTCCGGACTTCTAGCTGGCCAGTCCAAACGACGAATTCCGACTTCTAGCATATACGCATCCACACCGCCAGACCGGTGGGCGCGAGCGTTGTCGTCCATAAAAATTGAGTTTTCGCCAAGAGCGGTTAAAGCGGGTTGTGCATAAGGAATTAGAACTTCCGTTATGTATCGGTGTCCAGTCAGTGTACCGTTTTCGATGAAGACTAACTCCGTACGATCCATAGAATTTATTCCTGCCCAAAACATAACAGAGCCCCCACCATAAGGTGTGATTTCTTCAAAACATGCCTCTGCAAAGCGTTCTCCTCGTCTACGTAGCACTCGCCGACGTCGGTCTTCACCATGCAGAGATATCCTGGCTTCATCGGAGAACAATACCCTATCCCAGTCTTCATGAGTCCATGACACACAATTTCGAGCGAAGCTAAGCCTGGCAACTCGATGTCCACGGAGTAATTTAGGGCCGCGTGCCGGGCGATGACTGTGTATATTAGCAGCGAGAAGCCTCCTCCTGACCGTCCATAGACTAATTTGCACATTTCTTACTTCTTCGAGGGTGTTCTTGAGGTCCACATAAGAAGATTTGCGATTTCTCAACGCTTGACTAACTAGAAAACGATCATCCCGTGGTTCGGTACATGTCTTTCTGCCAGAACCAGGCCTTCTCTTGACGGAACCGGTCTCTTGATAGCGCTGCCAGGTCCTTTGAACTGTCGACCGACTCACATTTAGCCTCTGAGCCACGAAGCATTGACTGCAACCTTCTTCAAGCAGCGCAATAATTTTGCTCGCTTTTATCACTTTATCTACCATTTTCGAGATTGCTAAACAGCAATGACAATACTTTTAAATGTCAAGGACACCAGATAATTTAATAAAAATTGACAAAAAGTTAATTAGAGTCGATATTAACTATAGGAAATTCGCGCCACAAAATGTAGTTAAAAGTTATTTTCTTTGAAAACCAGGCTCAGTCAAAAATTTGAATTTGGAATGTACTGTTCTCTTATATTTACGCGAATATTACTCATTTAATTGAAAGTCTATATCGGATTTTATCGCGTTTATTTGTTAAAAACTTTACAGTTTAACGATTTTATTAATTAATTAAATTATTTCCCGACGTTTCGGAATTTCGGATCATGGACGCTGTAAAGGGTCCGATATAGACTTTCAATTAAATTTGGAATGTACTCTTATAAACATTATGGCACTTTTATAACTGGCCAGTAACATGTTCAAATGATTAAAACCTTTTTGGTATTTTATTTTTTTCAGCCAGGAAGAAAATCGAAACCGCCCGTTTTTTTTTTGCAAATGAGTGTATATTATATTGTCTTCTAGACATATGGCGTGACTTTATTTTTCCTCTAATTAAAATTGTGTCCTCACTACCTCTAAGATTATATTTGGAAGAATTTATATTTATTTCATTACAAACTTCAATTTTACAGCCGCCATGGAAACGCACATGCTCGCCAAAATAGGAACGGGCTTGTCGTATTTGGTATGTCCCCAAGGCGAATAGAATCAAGTCTCTGTATTCAAGTACAGGAAAGTAAATATTTTCCCGATTCACTGTTATGCTCTGAAAATTACTGGATCGTCTATTCGTGTTGACCGCTTCAACCATCTCAGCCAGATTATTTGGTAATGT
Source organism: Euphydryas editha (assembly GCA_036937285.1). Lineage (NCBI taxonomy): Eukaryota > Metazoa > Arthropoda > Insecta > Lepidoptera > Nymphalidae > Euphydryas > Euphydryas editha. The sequence continues at coordinate 10,372,610 of JAUPFZ010000029.1, read as the reverse complement.
AATATTTTGTCTAGTAAGTAAGTAATGACGGGCTTGTTTCCGCAACTCGACGTCACTGTGCGCCTATTTTGCGTGTGGAAGAAATTTATCAAACCTCTGGTGTCACCAATGATTTCGGGGAAAGTCTTCGGTGACCCCAGATGTTTGGCCCGGTAGGTGGTCACGCCCGTGCACTCCAGGCCGTCTCCTCTGCCTCCAGGCAGGCTCTGCACAGGGGGCTGTCTGTAACACCTAGATTAAACTGGTGTTTGTTAAATGGGCCATGGCCCGTAATAATATGAGTTATTCTACGTAATCTTGGGCGTGTGAGTTTTATCAGCTTACGGGATAGTCTCCGATCCATGCGCGGTAGAGCCTCCTTCGCTTGTCTGCATCCACTCACCTGCGACCAGTATATGTTATGTAGCTCCTTAGTGTGTGACCGAATGATTTCTAAAATATAATCTTAGGGCAGAATCAGGATTACTAAATAAATTGTTCATTATAACAGAGTCCGATGTAGTTGCTTTATAAGGGCCAAAACAATCAACAATATATCCATCACTAGCAACTATCAAAAAGGGTTTCTGTATTTATGCAGTGAATATGTGTCTTTTTGGAATGCATAGTTTGAGCTTTTATTTATATAAATATATGTGCCATCATATATGACAATGGCATTATTATCACTGCCAAATAAGCCATTAGGAATTATTAAATTATGCTGTAATAATTCAGCCCGCGACAATACATTAATACCAAGATATCTAGATACAAAGTCTTGGCACAAAATCTCCCTTGTATTATCCATTAGACCCTCCAATGTACGACGTGGCATTTGCACCAAAGATGAGATCCTCTCATCGGAATCACCTGTTCTCAGCTTTATCAGTAGGGCTTCGAAGCCTAAGCATCCTTTACGCAGCTCTGAAATATGTGGTACTTCCTCAATCAAATTATTGAATTTTATTTTTGTTAAGTACTGGAATAATCTTTCAACCATATCTTCTAAATTCTCAAAATCAAGAGTAGGGTTAAATTGATTAACAAATGAGAAAGCATGTTGTATTTGGTCAACAGTAAATCTCAGAATACCGTTTTCAGAGTCATATAAAGTATCCCATAAATTAATGCTTAAATGTTCACTGCAAACACGAGCTAACTTTGGCAAATAAAACTTATGGTTATGCAATATAGTGGCTCGTAATTTGTTTGATATATTATGCAATGTGTTACTGCTGCAATTAGGAAAAACACAAGTATGTGTAGAATTGGCTGCTCGTCTTTAACTTGGCAGCACAATTCTTTGTGTTTCCACCGTCGATGTTAACTCAGTCTGTGGTATATCAGCTGGAGCTGGCAGATTTTGTTCCTGTTGTTCATTGTGAGTAATATCAATCAATGGTTGCCTGTTCTTATCTTGATTATTCATTCGAACCGCCTCTCTTTTACTACGTAGCCAGCAAGCATGGCATACCCGATCTGAATGAGTTATCTAAAAATAAAATAGTGCATAATTAATCATACTACTTGTATGTTATGTTCTAACTATTTGTTAATGCTTAATGTGATCTATCAAGTATTTCACTTTGTGTTCACTAACTAAATAATAAATAGTCTAATGAAAAAAATCAAAAAAACCCGACTTCGTAAAATACTCTTATTATAAACTAAAAAGAATAAAACAATTTACTAGCTTTCATTTGATATCCATATTTCTACAGTAAGAAAAAAAATTCAACTCCCCCCCTCATTCCGCCATTTGCGGGCGCCATTTTGAAAATTTATATAGCCTATGTCACTACTACAATTTAGACAAATCCAACGACACCTCATTTGTCAAAAACCGTCCAGCCGTTTGGGCTGTAGGGCGTGCCAAAGAAATGGACATACATACATACACTCGAAAAACATAACCGTCCTTCTGTCGCAGTCGGGTAAAAACAGTAGTCATCATCATCATCGTCCGTATCTTATCCCAACTATATGGGGTTAGCACAGTGTGCCGTTTCCTTCCATTCGTCCCTACTCTTCGTCAACTCAACATTTACACCCTTTCACTTCATGTCATCTCTTATGCAATTCATCCATCTTTTATTTGGTCTTCCTCTGATCTTATAACCATCCACTTCCATGTTCATCACTGTTTTAACAATATGACATTCATTCCTTTTTTTTTTTTTTATCGCTGGGAAATGCATTTACGCATCCCGCCGCGGAGAGGCGGCGGGTATGTGGGACTCGCTGGCACGCAGAACGTGCCAGAATACCGCACTAAAACCCAGCGGTGCCCTCATCGTCGTAATGGGGCGCCACGGGATCGCTCGCGCATGCAACCGTGACGCCCCGACGGTCGGCCTTATGCGGGTCACCTTCGCCTATACTGCCCTCCTGAACCTAAAGTGCAGTAACAGCAAAAACACGAATTCGAGAAAAGCGCTCCTAAAGTTTAGAATCCATAAAAATATATCCAAAAGATACTTTTCGATAAAACTTTGAATGCAAGGTGAAAGGATATGTATAAAACTATAATACTAAATATTGTTACGTTAGTTTTTTATACAAAAAAGTATAATTATGACCATTTTTATGTTTTTGTTCCTATTACTACACACGGTTTTTTTACAAAATATTGTTAAAAACTGATTTAAATGCAGTAAATCTTGTTATTACTGCATTTTAGATTTTTTCCCCAGGATTGTTACTAACTAAAGTGCAGTAATATTACGAAAATACTGCTATTTAATCTGTTTTTAAAACAAAACACTGAAGTTCCACACATATAGTAAAATAAAATAACCTTTTATTTAAATAAAAATTTGTATTTTCTTAAACAAATTTACTTGAAAAGTCATTTATGGCTATGCCATCAAAACTATTTATCAAAATATTGTACCTTATTACAATCTAAGTAGCGGCCCACCCCGACTCCGCCCGGGGTATTGCAAATGATATATCATTTTCATGAGGGATACTCACGAATTTTTTTCTGAACCTCACGGAGCCCGAGACCTTTCCAACGAATGCAAAACCGTGGAAATCGGTTCGTGCGTTCTGGAATTATAGCGTTAGGAAGGAAAACCCGACTTATTTTTATATTATAGAATTGCGACTATAATTAAAGATCTAAGCTATCCTATATCTCAAGTTGGATCAGACTGCTCACGGTGTGCCAATTTAATTTAAAATCGGTTATGTAGTTTAGGAATCCATCGCGGACAAACATCGTGACAGGAGATTTATATATATTAGATAGTGCAAATTGTTTTCTGTGGGTAACGATATTATCAGTCTTTACAAGATTTTGATAATCCTAACTAGTAAATGCGCCATAAAAAGTAAATCACGCTTATAAATTAACAAAATGTGTGAGATTCACTTTACCGAATGTTAAGTTGGCTACAACCAGTATCAGGATTAGGGATAAGGAAATAGAATTGGTTGATCAGGCTGTCTTTCTGGGTATAACCTTAGATTCAAAATAACAGTGGGGTCCTCATATTGGGAAGTTATCTGGCAGACTCAGCTCCGCAGCTTACGCAGTAAAAAAATACGGCAGTTGACGGATATCAAAACCGCGCGATTAGTATATTTCAGCTATTTCCACAGCATCATGACTTATGGTTTACTGCTGTGGGGAAACGCTGCTGATATTCAATGTATATTTATTTTGCAAAAGAGAGCTGTCAGAGCTATCTACGGTATGGGCACCCGTGAGTCTTTACGAAATAAATTTAAGGAAATAAAAATACTAACTGTTTACTCTCAATATATTTTTGAAAATTTATTATACACACATAAAAACAAAAATAAATTTGTCAAGAACTGTGATAGACATAATATAAATTTAAGAAATAAAAATAAATTGGCCATTCCTAATTTTAGGCTCCACAAAATAAGTAACTCTTTTAAATAAATAAATAAAAATAAAAATAAAAATAATTTATTTCAGATTAAAACATCCATATTGCATTAGTGTGTTAGTAACAATGTTTACTTATAGACTATGTTAGTTATTGTTAGTATAATTTTATTATATATAAATAAAATAAGGAATTATTTTATTTGGCCCGTCATTGTTTCTATCCAGTGTTTTTGAATAGAACAATCAGGGCGAGCCGTGATTGTCTTCAGAATGCCGTTGTTGCTGACCCTCATGCGTCGCAGCAGAGACGATGCCTTTTTACGCATAATCGCATGAAATCCATCAACCCGTGCGTCCGCGAACATTCCTGAGGCGCTGCAAAACCGCGGTAGCCGCAACAACATTCTGAAGGCATTGTTATACTGCACGCGTAGTGCACTGTAGGCTCGTCGCGTATAGCTCACCCACAGACCACCCGAGTAAAAGGACTGACAAAAAGCCCGAAATAGAGTAATTTTGACATTCACAGTACTACGAGCGAACCTGCGTGCGAGCATATTACTTCTTACCGCCAGTGCCCTACGCTCCCTCTCAATGTCATCATCATCATTCAAATCATCAGTGATTATATGGCCTAAATATTTAAATTTGTTAACTCGATTTAATGCTGACCCGTTTAAAGTAATTGTCGGCACACAACCTGGCAACCGCTTACCAGCCTTAAAAACGAGGATCTCACTTTTCTTGGCATTGTATATCAAGCCATGGGCCATCGCATACGACTCACAGATCTCTAATAATTTTCTTAACCCTCCGATCGAGGGGCTCAGCAGCACCATGTCGTCAGCGTAACTCAAGTTATTTACACATTGTCCATCAATGTAACATCCCACATGAACGCTGCTGAGCCTCTCCATCAGCTGATTGATGTAGAGGTTAAAAAGGGTGGGGGAACTAAGTCCACCCTGCCTCACACCGCACGTAAGGGTATACTCATCCGACAAGGCACCCGCCCACCTAACCTGATTTTTTTGGTGCTTATACCAAAATTTGAACAGTTCGGTACATTCCGCCGGTATACCCGTGCCTCTCAGCTTCTCCCACAGGAGCTCATAATTTACCAAATCGAAAGCCTTGGATAAGTCCAAAAAGCACGCGTACACCGGAGTTTTCCTCTTAGTGTAATACTTGACAGTATGCTTAAGACTAAAAATAGCGCTTTCTGTAGAAACACCCGGCCTGAACCCGAATTGAGCATCGTGAAGTTCCACATACTTACCGAGGTAGCCGTTAAGCAAGCTGTCAAGTATTTTTGCAGCTGTAGTTGCAAGCGATATAGGCCGGTAGTTGCTCTTGTCAGATGTATCACCCGTCTTATTTTTAACAACAGGCACTACAACCGTACGCATTAATGCTTCTGGTAAATAGGTATGTCCCAGACTATAATTAAAAAGCATCGCAAGTATACGAGGCATATACTCGCCGGCATACTTAAAATGTTCTATACTTAGGCTATCGTGTCCAGGAGACCTTCCCTTCGTCATTTTAGCAATAATTTCTGACACATCTTTTGCTAAAATTTGAACAGATCTCCCAGACACAGTGTCACTATTGCTACCCGATGCAGAGTCTAAGGGTGATATCACTGTGAAATGTTCTTTAAAAACATTCGCGATATCTTTTAAATTATTTTTATCCCCTACGCATATGGGGATACTGGGCCTAATATTTAATTTATTTGTATTTTTCCAAAATTTTCCAAAGTTCTTTCCCGATAAATCTGATGCTAAGACATCCATTTTTATTTGTTCTTGTCTGTCTTGACACCACTTTAATTTGCTTTTAAAATATTTCCTACTTTCTACCATTTCTTCATAAATTTTTCCCACTCGCGGTTTTCCATTTTCCACCCAAATTCTAAATCGAAGTCGTGCCGCTCTGTGCGAGTCTGCGACATACCTATTCCACCCCGCTATATAACCGTTCTTTCTGGGGCACCTGCCGCCATACGTCGCTGCGGCAGCATCAGATAGAATACTGATTACAGTATCATATATTTTGTCAATACTAGCCCTGTGCTCGGAATTGTTACAATACCTATCACAACAATTAATCATTTCTTCCGGAAAGTTAATTTCTCTAAGTTTCGAATTACAAATCTCACTATACTTTTGTATTTGAGAAATATTCCTTTCCCCCCACATTACTCTAGCCCGGTCGTCATTGTGCCAACAATTAGGTAATATTATTTTAGGCTTTACATTAAATAAATCACAGTCAATCACAAGTGGAAAGTGGTCCGACCAGTAGACGTCATATTTAATATATATATTATTTATTGTCTTACTAGCTGACTCTGTGACTATACAATGGTCCAACCACCTTACACTACCGTGCACATCGCTTATAAAGGTATAAGAATTAGAGTCTATTCCTAGATTTTTAACATCCGCACATAACCACTTTTGCTCATCACAAAAATTAATCATATCATTAAAAAATAATTCGTTGGGGTGAGCATTAAAGTCTCCTAAAATATAAAAGGATTCAACACCCGAGTTCTCCTCTGTTTCCATTATAGCTCTTATAGCACTTAAGCACTCCGTAAATATCGGTAAATTTTCCTGAGAACAGGTTGGCATATATACACTAAAAACCACTATAGATCTAGTACTTACAGTTAATTTAACGGCGGCAATCCTAACGTTATTACAATCTATTACCGACACCTTTTCAAACGCACTTTTACGCCACAAGATCGCCACACCGCCGTGAGGACGGCCGCTAAGCAGACCGGCCGAAACATCCACCGCCGACGTACCGGTGCACCCGAAGTTCACGTCCACCGTATTGAGTAAAGGCAGGTCATGCGGCAACAACCACGTCTCTTGCAGGGCTATAATGTCACTTGACTTGCAAAGCAATCTTATGCCTTCAATAGACCTCTTAAAACATTTGCAATTAAAACTAATTAGTTTATGTACCGGTTTGCTTTGTAATGTCCTTCGGTTGTTTTCCATCATTATTTGGTTTGTTTATTACCCGTTTTTTATGCCCGAAGTTGATGAATTGCCGATATGATACTCCATTCGGCCAAAATTCATCACTCATAAACAAATCTAATTTGTGTTTAGGTACAAAAATTTTATATGAATCATATTCCTTTCTCGTTTTCATATTCATTTTTTCTATAGTAACAGAAACATTCGATTTCTTTTCAATATACTCTTTGATGTGACACACGGCCACCTCCTTTGAAACATTATAGATATAAATTGGTACACTAATTTCTGCCGCTTTGAATTTTTCATTTATTTCTGTTTCAGCTTTTCCAGTTTTCCCTATAAATCGATTTCGCAACTTTCTTTTTTGAACCACTTTCCATTCTTCACTAGGAGAACACTCCTTCCATTCACCGTTACGGACAATATCGGCCATTGATTTACGACCGGCCGCTAGTGCCGTGTGTCCGCTCGCTTGCACCTCGGTAGGCGGGTGACTCACTGGTTCGGGTAAACGACCGTTGTTCGCCGCTTCTAATGTGCGGGTAGCTTTTAGCTTACTCGCACCTGACATACCCTCAACGTTATTATTAATAAGTGGCTGCGAGGAGATTCTTGGCGATGAGCTCTCGCCCTGGGACGAGTCTGTGGAAACGTCTTGTGGCAATATATTTAGTGGCATGGGAGGTAATCCCATCGGACCGCTATCATAAATGTAGCTATTCATTAA